>JAQGAK010000111.1:0-151931 GCA_034696945.1 Lipothrix lubbocki
TTCAACGAATGAACGGTTGTTACGAAAAAAATCAATGTTTTTGTCGTGTAATAAATAAATGATATACTCAACAAGCACATAATATTTACGTTTGTTTATTAATACTTGTTTTTCTTCATGAAGAAGATATGCATTTACTACTTTGTATGAGTGGTAACGATTCGTAATTAGTACGATCATCTATGTCATGCTTGAAATTGTAATACTAATGATTATTGGTAAAGTTCATATTATCTTTAACATTCCATTTCTCAAGTTTTAACAAATTCGGTTGTTCATGGCTACCACTCACCCTTTTGATTATTATTTGATTTTTATTGAAATTAAAAAAAGCATCATCGGAAAAGTTGAACTTTCAAATATTTTTTTACTTTTTGCTGAACCAATGAAATACCGAGGACGACCGGACGGAGACTGTTTCTTATTTTATCAAGAGGACTAGAAAATAAAGCCATCGCCGTGACGGCGATGGCTAGTGATGTCCTGTTTAATCAGAAGTATTATTTTTATTGAAAAACCTAACATTCTCCATTAATGTTTTTAATTTGTGTCTGATCAGGGGACTCCCTAACAGTAGCTTGTTAACTCACGCTTATAGCAAAAACCCGATCTGTGTAAAGATCCTAACGCCAATTTATTGGCTGTATAACGTGTTTATACGTGATGGTAAGGTTGGTGTAGTTAGGGATGTATAAGTTCTGAAATTGAATCTGAATAATTGAAGTGTTAGTATTATAATTTTTTAAATTGTACAAAACTGAGAATTAATTGCGGGTCTGGTTTTAAGCATTATATCGTTGGTGGAGATGCGAAGATTTCAATCTAAATGAAAGGTGAGATATCCACCACCAATTTTTTTGCAAAGTGGGAAATCCCGTTCATATTGAATAAAACTAAAAATGGAGAAAACTTCTGTTTAAAATTTCAAACTGCAAAGCAATTGTGAATTAGTTAAGATATCCCACATTGTGCTTACAATTACAATGATGGTGGATGTCTCACTTTTCGGCGACACGCTGTATGTTGATCCTATGATCTGATTTGTGGTCCAGGTACAACAATCTCGGTGATTTGTTTTCTGTCTTATTTCGTATACCCACTCACTCTCTCTTCCTCTGATAAATCATCGTTCTTTGTAGACAACCCCTGCTCATGTATAGATAACGTTTATAGTGTTTTCATTGATTTTGCTTCAAGCTCAAAACAAAAGCACCATAAAATTGTGTGATATTTGTATGGTTTTATTGATTTGAGCATAGCTCCTTCAATAATCAGAGATTACTCACAACTTACAGATTCCGTTGTATAATAATAATAATTGAGAATTTGAAAAGGGCTCGAAGAGCCTGACGTTAAGTTACAATTCTCCTAAGGACCACGAAATAGATCTGCTCAGATCTAGTTCATAATCAGCTGATTCAAAGATTGCGCCAGCAACAAAAATCTTATTTCATGCAATCCCAACAATCACTTAGTCACTATTCTCTCAGCTCTAGTTCGATTCACACGCATCAAAAAAATGTCTGATCAAACTCAATCTACTAGTGATTATCCGCTGGATCAAATCCAGGGAAAATTGTTGCAGCTTATTTCCAGCAAATTTCCCAGCAAATTTCCAATCGATTGTATAATTTGGGAAAATCTCACCCCGAAGTTGTAAACATAAGAACCAACTGTGAAAACCGAAAATCTGACGTTGTTAACATGAGAACCAACGCAGCTCGTAATGGAAAGTCTATTGCAAAACACGACTTTAGTGACGTGATATCCGAGTCAGAATCCGGTGAAATTATTCAATCCGATTCTGAGGACGAGTTGGAATCACCGTCATTTTCTTCCGACAAATGGAGTCCCTCGGAACAGACTAAATCTGACGTGATCAAGTCAATTAAATCGTCTCTCAATCGAAGTGATCGGAAAAGTATTTTCGAAACCTTTCCGTTCCCACGGCTACAGGCTATTATTATGCCAAAGCTTGATGATTCCTTCGCTCAAATCCTAAGACAGCGTCGTATAAAAACAAGGTGAATTTTGTTGTTCAAATATTCTAAGGAAATTGAAACTGAAAATGGAATTGATAAAATAAAATAATTTCCTTGTTGTCCTAGATACATCCAAGGGCTATCAGCAGTCGAGGCCATTCAAAAAACATTGCTATTTAGTCTCAGCCCTCTACTACACCTGCACTCAGCATGTGTCGAAGCTTCTCAACAAAGCTCCCACCTCGATCCGGAGGAAGTCCGGCAAGCTCTTAATAACACCTTCTCCCTTTTGGGAAACGCAAATAGCCAGGCGATTCTAGAACGCCGAAAATTATATCTCAATTCGATTCACAAGGATCTTTCAGGTTATGCGTCAAGAGACTCTCCAGATGTTAATAGCACTGATCTGTTCGGAACCGAATTAAGGTCAAAAATCAAGGAAGCAATTGATCTTAACAAGGATCTCAATCAGTTTGCAAGCTCTGTTCAACCTCCAGCCAAGAGAGGAAAATTCTCAGGTCCTTCGAGAGGTTCCTGGCACCAAAAGCCGAATTCGTACCAACAAAATCAATCACGTTATAACTTTGCTCCTCGCGGTAAGCCATTCAAAAACAAACCCTTCCGTGGGAATTCAAGAAACTCAGGTACAATTACAGTTCCTTCAGATACTCTAATCCCTTTTCAACGTTTAAACCAACATTTGGAATTCTGGCATTCATTAACAAATGACCGGTGGGTGTTAGATACAGTTGAGGCTTATAAATTACCTTTTGTCAGTATTCCTCCACCACGTCCAACTTCATTTGAGATAGCACTTTCGGCAGAGTATATTGCTACTGTCAACCTTGAAGTTGAGACATTATTGTCTAAAGGTGCAATTGAAATGACCTCAACTCCATATTTTGTATCTCCAATCTTTGTCGTACCCAAGAAATCTGGTGGCTTACGCCCTATAATTAATTTAAAGAAACTAAATAAGTTCCTCGACATTCCTCACTTTAAGCTTGAGAATATAACGTTAGTAAAAGAACTACTGAATCAAAACATGTGGATGGCAAAGATTGATCTTCAAGATGCTTACTTCTGTGTTTCTATTCATGAAGCTGATAGGAAGTATCTACAGTTCTCCTGGCAAGGAAAACTATATCAGTATTGTTCCAGTATTGTATCTTAATTAATTGTTGTTGTGATGACCTCCCGTCTCAGACATCTCCTACTTCCATCGGGTTTGTCAAAGCTCCTCGTTGTCTTTTCGGCCTCCCCGCTTTCTTCCATTCTAATCGCTCATGGTATCGTTGTTCTGCTATCCGTTTTGGGAGTTCTTCATTGATGTAAATGTTGACCTTTTTAGTTTTTAGCATTTTTCGTTTGAACCAGACTTGATTACGGTGATCCACCTTCGTGAATCGAACATGTATTCTTCTTGTGTATCCTTCCTGTGGCTTTCCCATTCTTTTAGTAGTATCAATTTCGATTCCCTCTATTTCCAGTTCATTTCGGATAACCTCTTCTATTTTGGTTCTCAGCCTTTCCGGGCTCTCATCGATAGTTTCTGGGACGTTAACAAAAATTAAATTGTTTCGTCGGATTTCGCGGCATAGCAAATCATTTTCTCTCTGCAGGTCTCTATTTTCAGTGTACAGTTGATCACAGTAGTGTTCAAGTTCCTGAACCTTCTTTGCCAGTGTCATAAATTGCATGTCTTGCCATCTTCCCTTTTTAATCATGTATTTAAGCATGTCTCTCTCTGATGCTGTTTCTTCATCAATATCTGCTGGCTTTTGTACTGTGGTTTGCCCAGAGGTAAAAGACAGCCCAGCTTGTATATTCTTTTCCACTCTTCCCTCTTGCGTGTTCATTTTGTATTCCTTCCAGGAGCAATTACAAAAAATTTGTTGATTAGCTTTACTGTATTTAAAGTTGTTTATTCTTTAATATATTGAATATGTGAGCGCTTATCAAAGTTGTGTACTTATCTTTTATTGAGGCCCGGCCAGCTCTATACTGTGCGGTGCCTGCTTCAGCTTTGCATAAAAGGTGAGCTGCCGGGCTTGTGTGCGGTTAGGTTTCCTTGTTGTATATGTTTCTGTCCAGCTCTTCTAGCGATAGTAATTTGAAGGTCACCCGTCCGCACTTATCAACACAAGACCAAGGGAGTAAAAAACTTGTGTTCAATTTGATTTTTGCCGAATTTCGAATTGTTCTTCAAATTTTCCTTCCCTTTTTTGTACACCTCTTTAACAACAAATTTTGTATCTATTTTTGCGTATAATGATCACTTTTGTACGATTTAAACTTCTCAAGTTATTTTCACTTTTTTTGGAGCTAAATTTTTATACGTCCTGTATCTTCGCTTACTTTAGTAGTTAAACAAGGATCTTTCAGGTTATGCGTCAAAGGACTCTCCAGATGTTAAAGGCACTGATCTGTTCGGAACCGAATTAAGGTCAAAAATAAAGTGAGCAATTGATCTTAATAAGGATCTCAATCAGTTTGCAAGTTCTGTACAACCTCCAGCCAAGAGAGGAAAGTTCTCAGGTCATTCGAGAGGTTCCTGGCACCAAAAGCCGAATTCGTACCAACAAAATCAATCACGTTATAACTTTGCTCCTCGCGGTAAGCCATTCAAAAACAAACCCTTCCGTGGGAATTCAAGAAACTCAGGTACAATTACAGTTCCTTCAGATACTCTAATCCCTTTTCAACGTTTAAACCAACATTTGGAATTCTGGCATTCATTAACAAATGACCGGTGGGTGTTAGATACAGTTGAGGCTTATAAATTACCTTTTGTCAGTATTCCTCCACCACGTCCAACTTCATTTGAGATAGCACTTTCGGCAGAGTATATTGCTACTGTCAACCTTGAAGTTGAGACATTATTGTCTAAAGGTGCAATTGAAATGACCTCAACTCCATATTTTGTATCTCCAATCTTTGTCGTACCCAAGAAATCTGGTGGCTTACGCCCTATAATTAATTTAAAGAAACTAAATAAGTTCCTCGACATTCCTCACTTTAAGCTTGAGAATATAACGTTAGTAAAAGAACTACTGAATCAAAACATGTGGATGGCAAAGATTGATCTTCAAGATGCTTACTTCTGTGTTTCTATTCATGAAGCTGATAGGAAGTATCTACAGTTCTCCTGGCAAGGAAAACTATATCAGTATTGTTCATTGCCATTTGGACTGGCCACAGCCCCTTTTGTGTTTACCAAATTGCTCAAACCAGTTGTTTCGTTTTTACGCGCTCAAGGCCTGCGTTTAATTATTTACTTGGATGACATGTTTTTAACATCTTGTGCTCAACAAGACCTAATTAACGAGCTTGATTTGTGTACTAAAACTTTAAGTTCCTGCGGATATACCATTAATTATAAAAAATCTATACTCACTCCTGTACAGGAGATTGAATTCTTGGGCGTCGTTGTTAACTCAGTAAATATGACATTGAGTGCTCCTTATGATAAACGCAAAAAAGTTATTACCCTTGCTACTGAGCTTTCTAATAGCGATAAAGTTACCCCCCGGGTAATTGCACGATTCATAGGAACAATAGTTTCACTTAATATTTGTATTCGTGTCTCACCCCTACACATCAGAGAGCTTCAACGCTGTCTAATCTCTAACTTGTTGAAAACCCAGGATTGGGAGATGAGATTGTCTCTGAACGAAGACTGTCGTACAGAAGTTCTATGGTGGATCAACAACATGGCTTCTATAGAACCATCACCAATTACCCCGCGGAAGCCCGACATAACCATAGACTCCGACGCTTCCCTCTCAGGGTGGGGAGCGCGTTACGGCAATCAAACGACAGGAGGTGCGTGGTCAAAAGAAGACCAAGCTATCTACACCCATATAAATTCATTGGAACTCCAAGCCGCTTTCCTTGCTCTACAGTGCTTTATACGGGAGAAAAGAGATTGCTCTGTCCTGCTCCGGTTAGACAACAAGACAGCAGTCGCATATATCCGAAAATTGGGTGGAACGCGTTCCCATCCCCTAAACACAATAGCGCTAAAAATTTGGAACTGGTGTCTCCAGAGAAATATTTGGCTTCAAGCGGAATATCTCCCGGGAGTCGAAAATATATGGGCAGATTGGGAATCGCGTCACCATTTCGACTCAAGCGATTGGATGCTGCGAAAGGATCTGGTACAGTCCCTGTTTCGGTTCCACTGGAATTGCAAAGTCGATCTGTTTGCCAGCAGAACAAACCATCAACTTCCTCGGTATTGGAGTTGGAAAATAGACCCAGAGGCAGAGGGCACCGATTCTTTTTCCACTACATGGACACATCTAAAAGCATATTGCTTCCCTCCATTTTGCCTAGTAGGCAGAGTGATCCACAAATGTCTTCAGGATCAAGCGTCAATTCTACTGGTAGTGCCATTGTGGCCGAGTCAACCTTGGTTTCCGCTACTAGTACACAATTCAGTGTCTCTACCAATCCTCCTACCATCAACCCCGGATCTACTACTGAACTCACAGGAGGAACCTCATCCTCTGATTGTACAAGATCAACTCATATTGACTGTTTGGAAAATATCGGGCGACCCACAAATAAGGGCAACCTCACTTCTCGAGCCTTCGAACTTATTTCTTCGGCCATTAGACAGGGTACGAGAAAGTGCTACGATAGTGCCTGGAAATGTTTTATTAAATGGTGCGAAACTCAATCAGTTACTCCGCTTCAAGCCACTGTTCCCGATATCCTAAATTATTTGTCCTATTTAGAAAGTGTTAAGAAGTTAAGTTACCGTTCGATTAATACACATAGGTCCGCATTATCATTTCATTTACCACAGTCAGATAATTTTAAAGTTGGTAGCCACCCTCAAGTTCTTCGTTTAATGAAGGGAATATTTAATTTAAATCCTCCGGCCCCGAGATACTCACATTCATGGGACGTAAGTCGGGTCGTCAATTATCTGTTGTCGTTGCCTCATAATACCGACTTATGTCTGAAGACCCTCTCTCATAAATTAGTAACATTATTGGCTTTGACGAACGCGGACCGTAGTTCTGACATCAAGTGTCTGGACATTCAAACACTTATTTTTCGACCTGAAGGTGCCCTATTCCGGTTTGCTCATATTAAGAAGACAACGACGGCAAACAGACTGAAAGATTCATTTTACTCTTCCTTTCCAGAGAATCAGAAACTCTGTGTCGTTACTTGTTTACAGTCATATATCAACAGAACTAAGGATCTCAGGAATTCTAATTCCCTTATTATTTCATATCAGAGACCTCACAGTTCAGTTTCATCCGCTACTATTGCCCGTTGGATAGTTACAATTCTTAAAAAGTCGGGAATCGACACAAACGAATTCAAGGCTCACTCCACCAGGGCGTCATCCACAACAACTGCTAGACAAAAAGGCGTTAGTCTGATTGACATCCAAGCCTGTGCAGATTGGACTAATTCGAATACTTTTGTTAAGTTTTATTATCGCCCCAAATTCTCTTGTGAATTTGCGAATGCTATTTTGAATTCCAAAGGTAGGCTTTAAATGTCGCTATGGTAATTATATGAGTGGTCCTGTCGGAGAATTGAGAATTTGACAAGGGCTCGAAGAGCCTGACGTTAAGTTACAATTCTCCTAAGGACCACGAATATAATTAAAGCCCACCCTCCCATACCCTTGGTTTTTTGGTGAAATATTCTTATTAATGACTTTTGTGGTGTTATACAGGATCCGACCCTTCTTCGACTGGTTGACGTTAATCTCGGTTGTCCTATACCATCTTGAATAATACTGACTTCGATTACATATTATCATAAATAATTTATTATAATAATTATTATTGTTGGCTGTTCTCTACCTGTGCCTTATTGTTATATTGCCTACTATTAAAGTTACTTTCGTTCTAATACTCACCTCGCTTCGAGAATAGTGACTAAGTGATTGTTGGGATTGCATGAAATAAGTTTTTTGTTGCTGGCGCAATCTTTGAATCAGCTGATTATGAACTAGATCTGAGCAGATCGCTATGGTAATTATATGAGTGGTCCTGTCGGAGAATTTACTGATAATAAGCAAATAATATATCATTTAATTTTTGAAACATTTTTAATTATTTTAATAATAATAAGCAAATAATATATTATTTAATTCCTGAAACTTAATTATTTTAATAATAATAAGCAATTAACAAATAATTTAATTCCTGAATTTTTTTAAATTAATTTATTAATAATATTAGTAATAAGCAATTTAATAATTTCAATCATGCTACAGTAATTAATTAAATAATAATAATTATTTTTAATTAATAAATAATTTCATTATTGAAATGCATTTTTTAAATTAATTCAATAATAATAATTAAGTCGCATTTTTAAAAAAGCCTTTCGCAATTTTAAGGTGAAACGTTTTTTGTTTACTTTGTGAAGCGTCTCACTCTACTAGCATACAGCTAAAAGCTGGGAAATTTTGCCGGGAAATTTTGAATGTTATTTCTCACAAATCGAACATCGAGCTACACTTTTCCTCTCTCTCCCCGTTGTTGTGCTGAACAGGCGCTTGAAATTTGTAGTTCCCAATCTATAAAATGGTAAATATACATACGAAGATCATCATCATCTTACAATCTTGACTAGTAAACACTGAAGATCACCGAGTACGGACGGCATAGGCGGCAGGTAGTTTGTGACTTTCTTGAAATAACAAGTATTAGTGTAGAAGTCTTGTTTGTTATTTTTAATGTCATTTGACACTCCTGCCGTTCGCTGATCTGTGCAACTTCACCGCGAAAATCTTACCTTGCCGATTTTGCCGACGGAAGTGGGGTAGGGTTAATAGCCAAATCTTTAAATTATCTTTTTAAGAAATCTCCAAAGTTCAATTTTTAAATTGTGAGGCTTCTGGAAATAAGTGAAGTGTAGTATATTTGATATAAATTGTAATTTTGATCTTCCGGAGTTGGAGGTTTGTAAATCCTATCTCTCCTTATATAAAAAATGATCAAAAGTTGAAATTATATATGGAGTTAATAAAAATTAAGGCTGCAACAATTTTTGTAAAGTTCCATTTGTAATCAGACGAATTCTCTTTAGTATGAGAGTCGCTGTAGAAGTTTACTGTCAATCTCATTGAGGTTAGATTAGATAATTCTTAGGGCAAATAAAAGATTAGTGAGCATCTTGCAGGTACAAATTCTCAATTTGTAAGTAAAAATGTTTTTCTTATTGTCATACTATTGCTAATAATACATTTTGTAAATTGTAATATTGTCGACTACCTTCATATTTAAATTTAAATTATATCTGGACACTTTAAAATGGAGAATTTTTTGTGGTTTCTAATCTATAATTAAATCAAAAGGACGGAAATCGTTTATTAATTCGATCTTTTATGTATGTATGTGTGATTTGCAGAGCTAGAAAAGTCGGAGACGTGACGATGGCGGATAGAGACGGAGATTCCACTACCCCTGTAGTTAATACGGTGGGATGTACAAATATTTATGTGGATTCGATTAAAGCCATGGCTGAGTCCGTCGGCATCTCTACATTACAGGACGACGCTGCCAAAGAGATTGCGGAAGATGTGACATTTCGTTTGAAAGTTATCATCCAGGACGCTGTAAAATTCATGGAAATGGGGAAGAGAAGACAATTAAGCACACATGATTTTGATTATTCATTAAAAATTAAAAACATAGAGGTATGTTTTTTTGGCTATTCTACGGATAAACATATACTATAAGCTAAGGATAAACATAAGCTCTGCCAACGAGCAAAGTAACTTATCGCCATCCCAGTATGAAAAGATTTAGTGGAAGATTTTATTTGTTGTTTGATAAACTTTCAGCCCCTTTATGGAATTCAATCATCAGATTCTGCGTCCTTTCGATTTGTTTCTGGAGGTGGAAGAGAATTACATTTTGTCGAAGAAAAAGAACAAGATATTCAAGACGCTGTAAATACATCAATGACAAAAGTTCCAATGGGTGCAACACTTCGTGCCCATTGGTTAGCTATAGAAGGTCAACAACCAGCCGTTCCTGAAAATCCTCCTCCACAATCCAAAGATCAACAAAGAATAGATAGCACAGATTCTAGTAATAAGCTTAATAAAGGCATAAGAGCAAAAGGTTCGGGTCCTTTTACTCCGATTGTTGGTAAACCTATTAAGTTCGTATCAAGTGAACAAGTTTTCATCAAGCAATTAGCAACATCAGAACTATCAGTAGAGCAACAATTGTATTATAAAGAAATCACGGAGGCTTGTGTCGGATCGGATGAGACAAAACGAACAGTAAGTCAGCTCTTGTTTTTCCTATTTTGCTAACACATACAAGGGGTGACCCCGGGTAGATCAAAGGTCGGTCAGGGATGAGTGGACTGGGGAAATGAGTTCATGTGTATGAGCCATAGAAGAAGGAACGTCTCCAGTGGCGCCAAAAATGTGTTTCAATTTTTCTAACTTCATCAAATTGATTTCTTTATTCAAAATATTTTTCAGTGCTTTTGCGAACTTTTTGTTCGAAAAATTTAAAACATATAGTGGTGATTTTGCTCGTGCATAGGCATGTGATAATAATCTTTTCCCCCAATGTTCCATCCTCTCCAATTTTCCTGTGGCACTGATCATTACCATTACCTATTTTCACTTACAAGTGATCTCTCCGTTTAAAGGACAGGCCTGTATGTGCTAGCATAAAAATTTGTGTTGTTTCTAATTTAATTTTGTTAGTTTAATTACTCAATTTCATTTCAATTTTTAGGAAGCTTTACAAAGTCTTTCAAATGATCCTGGACTCTATGAGATGTTACCAAAACTCTGCACATTTATTTCGGAAGGAGTTCGTGTCAACGTCGTTCAGTATAATTTGGCATTACTAATATATCTGATGAGAATGGTCAAAGGGTTGCTGGAGAACCAAACGCTGTACTTGGAAAAATATCTACATGAAATCATTCCTAGTGTAGCTACCTGCATTGTCAGCAAACAGCTTTGTCTCCGTCCCGAAGCTGACAATCATTGGGCTCTTCGGGATTTTGCATCGAGGCTAATGGCTCAGATTTGCAGAAACTATAACACGTGTATAAATAATATACAAGCTAGGATGACGAGAATATTTAGCCAAGCTTTAACTCAAGAAAAGATGTTCCTTTCCTCCGTTTATGGGGCAATTGCTGGACTTGGGGAGCTTGGGCCGGATGTCGTTAAGGCATTCATCCTTCCTAAAATAAAAGATGTTGGAACACGTCTTGAGTTCTGTATAGAAGGAATTGGTCACACTCAGGCAGATAAAACATCAGCAAATAAGATAAAGGCCTTAATAATTGTAAGTACAGTTATCACAAATTAATGTTGATTTGCAGTGCACATATATACAAATCTATGTGTTGTGACGATATTTTTGTTTTCAAATCTGACAGAAACTAGCAACCCCAGTACTGAAAGCCAAAAATACAACCGATATCCTTGAGGAATATAATACTGAATACGGCTACCTAGGTCAAGCTCTTTATACTGCCGTGACACAACTTCGTGCACAAGAGCTAAAACAACAACAGCAGCAACCAACTACACCTGTAATTAATGCTGTCGCTAATCGTCCGTCCGCCAACTCCCCAGTTTCCTTTGCCTCACCTTCTGCTAGTTCTGGTCCCCAGCGAGTAGTCCACGCGCCGCGTCAGATCTCCTCTCCGCATATGCAAGCCGGTGTTGGTGGACAAAAATATGTAATAATCTCAAATACAGCACCTGTAAGTTAAAGTACATGGTGTGCCTATTGCTGCAAATATAAACCAATTGATGAAGCTCATGTGCAATATTCTTTTAATATATAACTTATAGCAGGCTCAACCCGTCCGAATGATATCCAGCCCTCACTCTACCACAGCTATTCCACAACAAGGTCAATTAAGCCAAATGGCGAAAGTCCTGCTTGTCAATTCACAGAAGAATTCGGGTCATCATCCGTAATACCCATATTCCAGAGTGCACTTGACTTAATTAATCTTTCGTAGTATGGATTGATTATAATATATAATATTTAAATGCATAATATGATAAATTCGAGATAACTTGTATATGTTTTTACTTTAGGATAATTATTTTTAAGTTGTGATATTTTTTGAGTAATGAAATCAAGGTTTTTTGCCTGCTTTGAATCAGTTCTTATAAGTTAACATGTAATACTTTGAACATGTGACATATAGCCGTCTAATATACTTTCACGTTTGTGGGAATTATTTTTATTTTCTGTTACCCTCACCAATCTTGCAAAGCCCAAAAAATAGCTGAAAGTAATTAGATAAAAGTTTATATAATATTATAAATATTGGATGTCGGCAGTGCCAATACTTTTGAACTAATTGTATTAAGCGGTTTGTGTGTTACGAGGTCGCTGGAGAAATTGTTGCTTGCTATGCTCTATACTTTTGGAAATTGAACAAAAAGTTTGACCATTTAAACATATCGTTAATGTACATAAGTAAAGAGTGGATACGTGTGATTCCAATTTTTCATAAGGTCGTGTACATTTTATATTTTTATTTTGCATATTTATATCAGTGGTTCGCTAAAATAATGCACTCATCTTATTTTCAAGATTTATACATATAGACATTCATCATTAATCATCAGCGTAATTCTTATATAGTACGTCCATATATATTATGACACCGTCTAAAAATACAACATATTAAACATCTACTCAATCTTATTATATTTTGGTTTATAAAAATTAACCAAAATGTCATTCCCGAAGTCCATACAATTTGGTAGCAAATTACGCTAAAAATGCGCTATTACCCTTAATTTACGTCTATTTTATTTAACATTATATGTCTGTCAGTAGTTGACTTTTCGATATTCGTAATAACATCTTGGGATAATCATCATAAATCTATGGACGCTTATTAAGACTCCTTTACTAATTAACTTCAAGACACTCATGCTCATAACTTATCTGCAGGTTAACACATATTTGGTGAATCTTCATAATGTTTGATGTTAGGATCATCTTAAGATATTTGACAAAAGTATACAAATTATCTGTACTTCTATACGCAATAACGCAATATGTATCTATAGAATTCCAATAATTTCATATGTTTTTAAAATACTCTTACAGCACTTACAGTGTTTAGCGTATTGTTTATGTATTTATAAAGTAGCACATTATGGTTACGTTACAATATATGATATTCTTCCCTTTTTTTCTTTTATTGTCCATTTGATTTAATATCCTGAAACTATGTGGGCAATTACGATGATACTATAGTATATACCTATACAGTATAGTACGCTCTGTATAATGTATAATAGTGTCCCGGATTACTTTATTCGAATATGACCTTATATTCAGCGTCTGTTTAATTTAACCTTCACATTGCTTCAGAATATTATTATGTCATAGAGCTTGAAAAACATTTATAAACGTGTGAACGGTATTTTGCAAACGGCATATAAATATATGTATTACTATACATTATTACATTATAATATATAATGTGGTACCGTTTTTCCCTACAGATCCCCCACGCTTATTTCATGTAGTATGTACATAATAGTTACTATTATAAGCATATGTGTAATGTATCCTCGAGACACACGCAATTTGAAGTGTATACGTAATAATTAACTAATAAGCAAAATTTGCCGGAAATTCCTTTGCTTCACTTTGCGTTTTTCTTTTTGCTTATTGCGTGTGGTAGCGATAATAATAATTATTACCATGTGTAGACTATTATCATTATACAGTTTTATAACTTATTGTAATATCCGACACTATATTATACTTATACCTTATTACTGTATACTACAGTATTACTATTCTGTATAGAGGTACCAAGTTACAAGTGTTAATATGTATGTCATTTTTGCAGCCTATACCATGTATACCACTCCGCAGAGATATTTAATCCCAACCATTCATTCACATTCAATGGATAATTAAGAAGATCATTTAATTGAATGGGGGATGATGGCTTCATAGATAGGGGATATAAAAAAAATAAGCGTAACTACCAATTTTAAAAATTGCTATCCTATCGCTCAAATCTTTTGCTTGTAATGTCTAATCTTGAGCATTTACAGAATAAATTCTGTAATAAGAAGGATAAATACTACAAGGAATAAAGGGGTAAATGATACAGATGTTCTGTCATGTATGACTCATGTATGTGCAGGTGCATCAGAATTGAATCAGGAGAAAGAAAACAGATTGGAACTGATTAATTCAATCATTATTATGGAAATGTTATATTACACTGATTGAAGATTCAAATTAAAACAATAAGTAAAATGTTTTGAATCTTCTCCAATGCACGAGCAAAATGTTGACATGTCCTGAGAAATGGGAATGATGATGTTGATGAATGAAATAATGTTTGTATGTTTACTGTCCGTGTGCCTGAATAGTGGAAAAGACCAGGATTTTCGACGGGGATTTTTCATGAGCCTTGTAATTTGTGATAATAATAATTGCTATATTGTATCTAATAATGTGTAAGTACGAGAAGTATATATGTCTATCTACAAATTAAAGACAAAATTGAGATTGCGATGTGAAATTTGTTGTCCCCGTATTGTTGGAAATGAAAAAGATACACATATACAAGTTGCAATAATTGCTCTACTAAATTAGCATCATACTTAAGTATTCCAAAGACATATACATACATAGTATTTTGAGTTATGACAATGTATTTTATTTTCGTATATTTAACACAAAACTTTGAAAATTTTACAAGATAATAGATTCACAGTAACGCGATTTGTTTGTTCATCAATCAGAGTAATATTAGCTCTATAAAGGTATATATATATAGAACAATTTTTATAGAAATTTACAGCCTCGAATGTAGCATGGGCTTTATACATATAAGTACGCATGTCGTCATCATAATTTTACAAAAATTAAGTTCCGTGGTATTTTACGAGGCAATTTTCATAGGTCACATTGTGTTCATTCACTCTCATATTAGTTTAGTACTGTCATATTGTATGCATTTTCTTCTCTCTCCGTGTGTACATAAAGTTTTACGATTTCTATTATCATACTTGGGCACATCCAAATAGCTCAAAATGTACGTTTGATATTATCGAAAAAATACCAAATATTCCGAATATTATACCTTTCAATCTTCAATTCGTCATTGCTTATATGTATCTGTTTATCATACCAGGAAGCGAATTTTAACATTCTCATACCGAATAGTCAATTTTGATATTTTCGTAATCTAAACATAGATATTTATATACGTTATTATTCTATATACGATTATTCTCCTTTCTTTTTTCAGTGTTTCAGACGTGATCATCAGGAGACGCAATATTTTAGATGTCAACGAGTTCCTGCTTGTTTTGTACGCCATTTAAACTTTATGTGTACCGTAAATTCAAAAGAAAAGCAGATACATTTTCTCTTTTAGATATAAGGTACATTAGTAAATACATCAGCCGTCCGCTGCTGGTATTGTACGCCAGTTTAGTGTTTTTATTAATCGTACAACGCGTACACTCTCAATCAACGACAAATATAATAATCGATAAGAAAATTTAAAACTCACACTGTCAATTATTGTTAGCATTTGCCTAAAGTATCTTAGGTATAAAATTATGCTGTATTACAGGGTTTTGAGAGAATTCGCTGAATTCCCTCAAATTTATCGCCATCAGCTCATTATACACGCGATCAGTCAACACAATGATTACATACGTACGAACAAGAAACAGGCTATAATAATTACTTTAAATTGTTAATGCTATCACATCAACTAACTGGCATCAGAGTATAGTATTTGATAACTAAAATGATATATGCACAAAGGTTTCATTCTACATGGAATACAGTAGGCTGGTAGGCATTTAGACACTATTTTATATGGTACGCTACCTGAAGTCAGTTGTCTATTCCACGGAATTACTACACAGTATTCTATATTGCTGCAAATATACGTATAAATGTATAATATGCAATTTTACGTCATTTTATGTGCATCAGGTTCCGTCCCCTCCGACAAGCATACAATATTTTTACGCTGGTTACATTTTTAATAACTTCGGTAATTTTTAAAGTGGTGTGTAAAATGTCGCGTTTCATACTTCTATACTACAACGGAACAACAACAATATTCAAGAACCTTATGAACGCGAAACGAACAAATGACGCGTGATGTATTTAATTCATTCCTTCTCTTAATCCTAATTTGGCAATAGTACATATATTTTTCTTAAAAAAAGGCAAGATGAGAATTCTACGCCAGTAATATTTACACTTCAGTAAATGTGCTGACCTGCTGCTTGTATATGAAAGAAACGCTGTAGGCACGGAGCCTTTTACATTTAAATGTATTGTTGAGCCTTTTAAGAAGTTGACAGAATCCAGACAAAACTGTCAACTTACACTTGTACTTAACAAATGAAATTCTTTCATGCAATTTTAGCAAAGTATTATTACGTATATGTATATGTGCGGTCTATGTAGTAGGGTTTGTTGTGGTCTCATTATAAAAACACCATTCGTTTCTGAATGTCTTGAGTACAAGGCGATACACTTTTTTTTTGGCTGAAGAGTAGCTTTTGGCTTCAAACAATGGTGTGTCAGGTAAAGTGCAATAAGTTCCGTTTTACATTCGGATTCTTCTACTTGTCTGACTTTCTAATGTTTCAAGTTTTAATACAAAAAAATATATTAAATCAAGTTGATACAAAATTCTTGCACATAAAAGTCCCTAATTTTACCCATCCACGACGAAGTGCCGTTTCATGAACTTCGGTTATTCTTGCAATTCCATGTTTTAATATATACTTATAAGTATAACAAATAAATACATTGTGCTACGAGACTTAATTTCTGTTTCTTCATCGAATGGAATTCCGAGTTTCAAAATTTTATAATCAATTATATAAATATGAATTTACTACATGGATTGGACAAATATTTTGCTTACTTACATACAGCGATAGTAATTAGTTTACAATAATAATTTCACTAAATATGTCTTTAGATAAATACGATCAAGTCGCGATAAATCAGGAAATGTAATACTTTCGTAAATAGATACATGCCAAAGAATTTCCTCGGTGCACGTCCAAAAAATCCATTGTTATTGCCACTGTCAATTCTATATTTTAAGTTATTTCCATAATAGATTACATATGTGTAACGGTAAAGATCCTCAGTTAATGTATACTCTGATTTCGCCAAAACATAAATAGAAATCATGGCGCAATTTATCATTACCCTCATCAAGAATAGTAACCTTTGGTCTGCATACGCAAACGCAACATCTAGAGTAACACTGATATTGATTAATACTTAATAATTATTATTAATACGAACTAAAATATGTTTATAAATTAGTGCTATTTTCATTATCTAATTAACAACGATTTTATGGTAGCACACAAACTTATTCATGTGTGGTATATATGTAATTGAAAAATAACATAATCAACTAATGTATTGCGATTACTCGTTTGGCATCTCTTGTATAATATTATTCCTACTTTTTTTTACTTATTTACGTAGAATGCAACATCGTTAAACGTAATTTCTTGGTCGTTCAGTATTTGTTTCCCTTCTGTGTGGGGTTACAAAGGACTCAATATAGAGTCCATTAATAAGGTTCCAAGAAACCTGTGGAAAAATTTCCCAGCAAAAAAGTATTGCTCTTATTTTTAACTCTAATATGAAAATACTTTAAGCTTAAATTCATTTCTTCAAATAACTCTTCATCAATATTGAGTCATATTCTTGCATTTTGTGTATTGTTGTGATTGACGAGTAAATCTTCGCAATATCCATATGCTTAGGGCTTGATTAATATTTCCTGTATATATTTATACTTATATATGTATGTATAGGCTTCAGGGAATCTTCTTGAAGATTTTTTGGTGGTTGGGATCTCCCAGTCGAAAAAGTTCTTGTAAAAATTTTTTAGGAAACGGTGACGAATGAGCTATCAGAAGGTCAAAGGATGGTACAAGATGAGGAACATTGACAGCAGTACGACTGTTTGCCCTTCGGTGGTCGAGTATTCATCTCGCGAACGACTTCAGCGAACACGTCGTTTACATTAGTCCGATTCTTGGCTGACGTCTCGATAAATGAACAACCCCAAAGTTGGGCTAGTGCCATTCCCTCATGCTTTGATACTTCTCGTTGATGTTCCAGATCAACCTAAAATTAGAAATAAAGACCAAAATCAGCACAAATTTACTCACACAACATAAATCTATTATAACTCAATAATGATAAGTCAAAATTTATATAATTTAATTCATTCGCCAATTATGTAATACATTACAGTCATTTTAACGTCATAAAACTATCACTTGATCACCCGTCTCAAATAATAAACGACCCACCATAAGTGTAGTGACACCATTATATATCTGCATTAAAAAAATTCGGGAATGTTATCATCTCCCATCCACGAACCTTCCAACATTCTATGCTATAGTTAGCTAGCTAGCTAGAGTTGCTATAGTAGGCAACCACGCCTGCATTGACAAGCATATTAAATTTCACCAATTCTTTAAGTGCATGCCATTCTTATGTATCCGTGTACCTACACTTCGTACATTTTCAGCTGTCAAATTAGTGATGGTTGAACAAACTTTTGCATTTGCTTTTAAGATTTTCAAAAGCTGATCAACCATTCACTCCGAAAATAATACGAACCAGCTTGAGAATGCTAAGGCATATCTTATGTACGCCATACTTATACAAAAGGACCTTTCAGATTTTTAAGGAAACTCAGGAGCCCAATCCGGACGCTCTGGTAAAAAGCATGTTAAAATATAGCGGAAAATGAAACCACCATATAGCTACGAACCCAGCGGAATTGGAAGACAGTATTTTCTATCCGTTCTGTAGTATATAGTTGATAGTAGCGGTGAAATTTCTTTTGCCTAGCAGGTAATTATTTGCCCATTTATTGTTCAATTTCATCTGTTACTTATTATATACTTTCAAGAAGTCATTCGACTACTGCTGAGAATTGTATTTGCTTATACAATCAGAAAGACTGGGGATGAATATAATTACGCTATATTGTCTCATTTCAAATTCAGTAATAATACAACAAAAATGAAAAGACTTGATGAGAGGCAATTTAAAATATAGACATTACAGAGATAAAAGCATCAGCGACCACAACATGGGAGATGAATCCTTCTTGGATATGTACTTACGGGCATAAAAATAGATCCCTTGCACATATTTTTACTCAGTGAGAGAGAGAGAGAGAGAGAGAGATAATTTTATTCCTTTGATGGAGGCTTCACACATGTCAGGAAGCTTGAATACAGCTCACAAAAGGAGAACAGAAAATATGTAAGCCGTTGAATTCGCCATACCGCATGAATATCACAGCATGAAACGGTCCTGACAACTGGAGACATCATAATGTTTCGAAAATGCAACTTTGTTTCTTCAGTGCTGTCCTCCCCAGCAGAATCGCATGCATTATCTTTCCATATATATTCCCAAAGCACTGCTGGCAATTTCCAATTTCCAACAAAAACTTTCTGTTTCCCGTGAACTCAATATATATCCGCAGCATTGCAAAAATCTTCAGAGCTAATAAATGCAATCCTCAACACATATTACATACTCCATATACATAAACACAGTCAACACGCAGTCTATGTATAGCTCCTAACAAAAATTATGTGTGTATGTATAGGCTAAGCTTAAGAGCATGTAGCAGAAAGAATCAAGGGATTCAAAAAGTCTAGATTTACAGAAGAGATTTTAGCAAAAAGGAAGTGTTCTCGCATCCGAAATACACACGTTGTTTTCTTATTTACTGGCTGATATCAAAAGGGTTCATATTATGTACAGATTCAGATGTTTGTGCCTACTTATAGTTAGGCCACACCACATATAGGTATGTGTATTGTGTACACACTATAGTACACACACGCAATACTAGAATTACCTTTTGCCTTAAAAGATTTACTGCATGTCATACACTGCAAATATAATCTGGAGTCCATCCTTATTTCATATCCAACAACAAGAAGTTAAAATGAAGTGTTTGAATCTTGAATCAAGAGGAGTGCACATGTAAAATAATATTGTCTTCCTGCATGGTGATGCTACTAATGCAGCGCTCTGTTGTTCTGTTTATAAGCTCTATTACTGTCCTCATACTCGGAATAAAAGGTTGCCACTTGGTTATATATATGTATATGAGTGTGTGTGTGTGTATGATATTTATATGTAAAGTACTGCATATTTATACTACAACTTCACTCAACCTTCAAGGAGTCCGTCGTTATATTCCTCTATCTCAATCTTAAATCTCATTACTTACACACGGTTCTCTGTCTGTACGTGTATGTATATATGAAACCATTTTACCTTTTATATAGAGAGAGACACTGCTCGTGATTTCCATGCGTAACCATGCCTCCTGTAACATTAAGGAACTGCTTAAAATATTTCAACCATAATATCGGCACTGTTATTTACTGCTTTTTACTCTTCTTCTCTGTTGTATACATGATTGTGTATACAAGTGCATCTCTTTTCCTCCTCTCGGAGCTACAGGACTATTATGTACGCGTGAGCATCTCATTACATGTACATATATTATATGTACATGTATTAGTACACATTTTCCGTATATAATATGCCAGTTACTGGCATATATACAGGTATGGTATATAATAGACGAGTATCTCACATCCGTATTACATGAACTTATAAATAAGCGGATGAGACGGACGTAGTAGTCATTATTATACCGTAAGGAAAAGAATACAGAGGAAGAAGGAACGTTAGAGTGCAATTCAGTAAATAATGAATATTTTTATACCTAAAAAGAAACAGAAATTTCTAAGTTGAACAACAAAAACCATGCAAAATCTTGTCACACAGTCAACCTCAACACTCTGGGATTTCAATTTTTTCCACCAACATTGACAATAGGATGCTTCCACTACTTATAAGTATATATACATACAAATTAAAATATTCCATATACAGATATACTAAACACACTTACTAACTATAAACTTATTACCTTTCTATATATGCTAAACCTATACATTATGAACTTAATATTGTATGTACTATATATTCTAAGCTTACTACTATTCTATATTACTATACATACTACCACAAACAACAAGACAAACACACAATAAAAGAGAGGTTTGTTGCCTGCAGCAGGTCTCCAATTCCTATATCCTTTCAGCTTATAATACGATTATTAATTCCACTCGAATCGTTTGTAGGACACTTAATCACAGAGCAATAGCTTCTTCTTAAAAATCAGCTCTTAAAACCAACATTTCACAAAGTCAAAAGTCCCAACTTTACTTATTAGAGAGACTTTTCCACAACCACTTCAAGGGGTTTAAATAAATAACAAGACATAACATTTGCGCAAATTACATCAATTGGACACGCATTTATCATAAAAAATTTAAGTATCAAACAAGTTTGAAATTGAACCCAGTTTCTCACTCCTGCCACTACTTTACAACATTCAGCGTGCCATTATTACCACTATCATCGGTCTTAGCTGTAAAACGAGTGACCTTCCTTGCCAACAGCAAACAAGTAAAAAATGCTGCTGTTCCGTAACCAGCATGTGGTGTTATCGGCATAGAGTTCATTTTCAATACTGTCAATATCCTTGATGCAAGGAGTATTGTAATGTGAACAGAACATAGCGGAGCAAGTATAGTATATAAAATCCGGTATTCTATATAGTTATTAATCATGCGAAACTCGTAAATTGTACTGAAATAAGTTTCTGGAGCAGCTCCCAGCGACGAGTAGTTATTGTACACTCTCATATACACAAAAACAACTCGGTCGGATAAAATACAGCACCTAAGCATCATCGAAACACTCAAAAACTCATCTAATCCGCAACGCTTTTGTCACAGTCAGGTCAATCCTGTTTAAATCCACCATTTAACCCGAAGGTAGGCTACAGCTATAGCATAACAATTAATTTTCACATGAAATTCCACGGTGTGTGCTCTGACGCTGACATAGTTTTCCCTCGCTCTACCCCAAAATTTATTACAAAACATTCAAAACTTATATATTTTTCATTAAATTATTTGAAGCCGCTGCTCACGAGAATCGCCCAGAAAAAGAAGATTAACAAAATTCAGTTGGTTCTCTCCTCTTTCTAACGATATAATAGATGTTGGAAAAGGCAAATTAAAGTAGTAGTACCCTCTCCAAAAGTCTACTCAAGTATGAAAAGACTCGAGTATCTCGGCTTTATACTATAAAGATAAAGATGAACCAGTCCCGTTACACTTTGTCATGGTCACGGTTACGTCGCAAAGAATAATTCATTTGAACCTCCCTGGCGACTTTACATTTAAACATCGATTTTAGTCTAATACATAGTAATCAACGGTGATAATAAACCTTCACATTTTCTACCCTGCAAGCATAATCTTATTGCCTTGTGTATCCTCCAAATTATTCTTCCTATATAACTACAACATTAAGTAGTAACTACGCTTATTTTTCTAGGAACGCAGCGAGTGTGTGTGTGTGTGTAGTAATCGTTATAATAGGGAGATTCTTAAAAATGAATGTTATTCACTACTATACGTAAGATCATCCTGTAAACCGAAGGAATATGTCAGGAACGACGACGATGAGCAACAAGAAAATATGTGTAGTACAGATTGCTACAAAGATACCCTTTACCCTTCGTCATGCAAGTAGTTCACCATTTTTTTAGTGTCGCTCCCATAGATAGGCACACTGTAAACACTTCCATTTTAATAACAACGACTATGTGCTACTACAACAGTAATTTGCTTGAAATAGTTAAGGGTGAGATTTCTGCAAAATAAATGCGTGTTTATGTACACTGTTTACGTAATGAAGTAAAAGTTTACTACTGAGATTACTGCAACACCCTTCCTATTCTATTCGAATGTCAACATATTTGTACACTGCAACTGAACCTCCCAGCTGTTATTTTAATAAATTCTTTATTCACACAAGAAAATTAAAATAACTTTAATTGTGTCATGATTAATGTATGTGAGACTGTGCTAACATTACATTATGGTATTGTCTCTGTGGGAAGAATAAATTGCATTTGGAATTATTAGCTTTAAGAAAGAACAAAAACTTCAAAAAATTTCCCTCGACGAAACTTGAACATGATTTTGTACAAAACTTGTATCATTTACCTTGTACAAACAAACGGCGCAACCATCACGGTGAAAAGTTAAAGATATACCATTAAAAGCTGTTGAGTTTTTTTAAAGAAGTAGAAAATTATGCCTTGCGAACATACCACATTGCTTCAAAAGATGAAAGAATATATTTAACGGATTTTCCCCCTTCTAATCGTAATATTAATTAATGCTCATAATGGAAGTTTTATAACAAATAATAAATACACTTATACATTGTGTATACGGCTTGTCGTCTTGAGCAAATGCAGAATGATGGTGCTATATATGACATGCTGTTAGACTGAGTTAGATGGCCTCCCCCATAAGTTCATCGTGTAATTACGACTCACCACTACCAGTCATCATCTTGTAAGCACCACATACTTGAAGTAATAATAAGATTTAAAGAGAATTTAAAGGTTTGACGCAATCTTCAAGCCGTTCAGTATCAGTTGTTCATTTATAAAAATGTTCAAAACAACATCCATAATGATTTACAAAACCCTTTGATACATTTGGTTGTGGTTTGCTATCAGTTGATAGTCAAGGCACTTTGACTTCTTACTCACACATACATACACAGAAACTTTTACATACACTAAATACACATTATACTTATCTACACATGTGCATCTAAGTGCATATATACATGTACAGTGAAGAAAATAATGAGCTCTTCAAATCAGAAAGAGCGGTAGGTCCAAATATTTAACCTTTTAATTACTCTCGCAAGCGCGTAATAAATAACGTCTTCAGGGTACTTTATTTGTAAGTAAAGTCCATTTGAGTGTCCGAAAAAAACATCACTCACAAGAATTAAAAGCCTGCGTCCACGACTCTTCCAAATGAACTCTCATAGTTAGTAATCAATATAATGACCACAAGCAAAAACTCTATGTGTAACAGATAAGTACGGTCAAAATCTATAACAAAATGTATGTAATAGGTATATGTGTGTACGAATTATTATATTTATGTAAATAATGATAAAATTTCATGTCACAGGCAATTATTCCACACACATTTTTCCATAACCCACGGGCAGAAATCAAAATCCCCTCAAAAGAAGAGAACTTTAAAATTTAAAGACAAAAGTACATGCTTAAGGATAAGGACATGGAATAACATACGGAATATACACCAACTGACCAACTACTAAAAACTAATAACAAAGTACATAATAAAAAACAATTGCATTTCAATTCAGATTAAAACTTGGTAAAAGTAAAAAATAACCCTAAAAATTAGCAGCTTTGAATATTAAATACAAAATAATAATAAGGATGTTTTTACATATATGAATTATTCAAGATCTGGGATGCCCGATAAAAGTTCAAGTGCAACAATTTAATGTACTATATAGTTCCTCTAGTAGATTTGATATCATCAAAAAATTTCAAAGGATATTGGCAATTTCATGCGCGTTCAAAACCCTCAAATATGCCCTCAACAACAGCTTTTTGAAAATGTCCTAAAGAAAGAATGTCAAGTACAATATAGTTGAGTACTATAAACGCAGATAACAATAATTAATTATAATTAGCTATCACACCCCCAGTGCCTGTAACAGATGAATATTCTAATAAGAAGCTACACACATCTTCGAAATTACACTAGACTCATATAGCACTCATGGTCCACACCAGAGGAGTCACGACGACAGTTGCTATCTCTTCAATTCCCGTCGAAAATCCTCCTCGAAAACATCATTTCAACTCGAATTTATTATTAACGAACGATCATAATCCTATACATAGCTGTTACTTCTACGGGGCAGAATCTATATATCATGAAATACTTTAATAATTTATACTTTGAATAAAAGCATTAAAAATGCAACCTTTGCTTGTGATATGATGGTGAGAAGTAATTTCAGAGGAATGTTTTTATAGATATTAAGGAATGATAATATAATAATAGAATCGTGAATTACCATAAGTTAGGGTCAGAAAAAGTAAAAAAGATTATGCGCAAAACCGCCCTATACAAAGTGATTATTATATGTATATTATGCTTTTGTGTTTGAAGTCTGAACTCCTGAAGAATAGTTCTTTATTTTAAAGGTTGGAGACGATGCCTTCAAACTTTCAAAGCGTACACAAAACTCTTGTTGTACACAGTAATAAAGTATACGAAAAGGAATCATCAATAGGCTGTAAGCAGAAAGTTTATATACTTATAAGTATATAAGTACATGAGTTGCATAAAGATAGTAAACTATAAATATTACGACGAAAAGGAAAGAAATATGAGTCATCCTTTTTAAAACTCAACGTCTCCACCACGCTATTGGTCCCATCAAATGAAAATGTTTACTATTAGTTAACTTTGCCATTACATTCCAACTATGTAGCTACATTGTTGTTGCACTGGGATGGATACGATTGAAGTACTAGAAATGTCCAATATATACTTCACAGAGTCAGAGAGAAGTACAAGTTATATAGTTGTACACACTGTAAACACATAGGCCATGGAGTATTTTATGCGCGACACATAACAGAATTTCACACTGCCATATGTCCCAACATTACTACTAGTAGTAGTAGTTAGTTACTTATTATAGCACATTCTATAGAGGGACATCTCACCCTAATCTTTACTCATCCATTAAAAAAATCAATTCCATTCCTCATAACATTTATGCCCTTAAATCTATTAGTATTCAAGGTGCTTATATACAAAGGATGCCTAATAAAAATAATAAAAAGATAAATTAAAGCAGTCACTCCATAAGGGAAACTTCCAAACAAAAAATTGCACTTATCTTACGTCCTTTTCTGCCATTTGTAACAATAACAACCGAGACTGAACATAGCACCATTTGCAACAAACGAAAATATGAACCATAGCGTATACATACATACATAATAAAAATACATGTATAAAAATGGTATACGTAAATTATTTATCCATCTCCATTCTTTTACACAAGGAAACAACTACACTACTACTAATCTTCAGCAGATCCATCCGTCTCCATCAATGACAAGTGAATGTACTAAAAGCATTTACCTACATATGTATACAACCATAAGTCTTGAGCACGACTTCGGTCATAATTTCCTAGTATTGGTTTCATTACCGACTGTATGTTTATTGTTTATAGCACGTCAACTATGCATCGATAAAATAATAATTATAATAATGAATTATAATCCTCACACGTAGACTCAAGCATTAACTTATCCAACAAAAATTATTATTAAATTAAAAACAAAGCACTGACTTGACTGCAGTGTTTATGACGATCATGATAGCAATGCTTGAAACTGTGTCACAAATGAAAGTGCGTGATATTATATTTGTAGCTTAGTTTTGCACTATGTATGCTCAGTTTTTACGTACGTAATACCGCATCCATAAGTCCTTGTATGTACATACACATTATTACAAAAATGAACTTGTTTCCACGATTGTGCTTACATTACATATTTAACGTTGTTGCTGCTGCTGGTTCATTATTTACACATTTTTATTCAGCCACATATAACAAATGTTCACTAATTACAATTATTACAATTTTACCAACTTTCAGTCGATTTTCAGTGGCAGTTATCGATATAAGAGCAAGGTTTCATTTTAACATTACCAAGCCTGCAATTTTCAAAACCAGTGGGAGCAAATCAGGGCCTATACTATATAGTATAAATTTATAAAGGTTTCACAATCATCGAGAATGAAAATCCCAAGCAGTCTGACAATGAGACTACATGCGCATGTAATGGAAAATAATAAAATGATGGCTGTGTGGAATGATCACAGTCTATGATATGTAACAATAAAATGCTTCAATAGCCCACAACGCCTTGTACACGCTTGAGTTTTTTATTCTCCGATAAGCAGTTGGTATTTTTATTACAAAGGAAATGTTGATACAATATATAAAATATAAAGTGAAAAAAACGCTCCTATTTTCGTCCCCTCCTTTCAATGAATAAGATTACTCCAAGCCTCATCATCCTATATGTATTTATAATGTCCTGCTCCTAGACCGGAATCCCAAACTACATCTACAAATGCATTACTACCAAGTCGTGCTGGGAATGATGAGCACATGATGGTGTTATGCTTTTCGTATAAGTATATATGCGGGGAGAGACGAGTGGACATGACTTCATACTTCAGTCAGAATTCGCATGACGTTCCTAACGTCGTCGCTCATCTGCACACAACAGGTAGGATGAATTCTTGTAATTAATCATGAATATATATAAGCCATTTTACCCCCAGTGTTTAGATTTAATTATATACACCCAAAACACGTGTGTTACCACCAATAACCGTTGTAGATCGTAGATTATTAAACAATAACCAATGGTAACTGACGACTGAATGATACGGTGCACTGATTAAATGACCCTCGTAAGTATAGAAGAGCTTACGCATTCTTGTAATAACAAGGAATTACAATTACGAGGACTACACTTCTTGTTCCATTGTAGTTTTTTTTCGCATTTTTAGCATTTTATTATACACATTACATACCTATTCCCTGACTCTTATGATTAGCTCAACTGACTCAAGTATAGTATTTTATATATTAGTTCAACTGACTCAATTATATTGTACATTAGCAAAACTGACTCAGGCAATTACGTACCTATACATATGTATCTACATGATACAAACACATGTAATATACATATCTTCCCTGACTCAAGTACAAGTTTACATCAACTAGTACTAGTCAAGGTGTACATCACCTGAATGTTACTGGCAATTATAGAAGCTTTTAAAGTTCGAACAACAACTTGATTCAAGTGAGTCACTTACTGTTTATCTCTATCGATTCTAATAAATTTACACTTTTCAGACATAATCTTCCCAGAGCCTATCATAGGTACTGCAGGAGCGTAAGTATAAATATTTACTATTAGAAGTTTACACTTTGCCTACATATCAACAGCAGAATATAGACAAATGCAAACGACAGACAGCTGTAAATGTATCTACATTAGAACGTGGACTTGTCTGTCGTAATTGATGACGCTTATTCGTATACATATAGTACACTCCATAGTACATAAACACACAAGTTTTTCTTCGAAAATAACTAGCGGTTTACTAATACCTTGAATTGCAAAACATATATGAACGAATGAACGTACACTAAAAAATTCTTAACCATTAGTCATCCCTTGGCCATTGTAGTTCGCACTATAACTCATCTATTTCCTCAATTTTTTCCTCTTATCGCCTCTCCAATAATTTTACTTGAATTCCAACAAAAATTGGTCGCATATTTTTACTACATATTATTTTTTACTCCATTATTTTATACTGAACCCAATTTACTTTATTCTAAGAAAATGCACAACTTTTTATCAAATATAATAATGAATAAATAATGAGCGTCAAATTTCATGAAATAATGTATGACTTTCGAGGAAAACAGCCCATGCAGAGACTCGTAACGAAGGAGGCTAACCACCCGTAAAAATGTCTTACTACTTTCCAACACACTTGTTACATTACCTACCAGGAAAATATCTAATGGTGTAGCATTAGTTAATTAGGAGTTAGAAACGCTTAAAAATTCTAAAATAATCAACGTTATACTTTCTTGCAGCTATCTAATACAGTTTATACAGCCCCGTGAATGACTCGTCAAACAAAATGAGCAACGAGATAGCAGTGTTGTCTTATCTGTTTGTATACCTTCCCTAACACATAATACATGGAGATTAACTGCTCCGAAGATCACAACAGGACGTTATTATACATGAAACAGGAAGTATAAATGGTATTATTTGCTTTTCCCTCTATAAGCTCTTGAGCATACTTTCAATCGCAGAGAGACTTTGACACAATGGCTAAATATTGTTATATTTACTTTTGTTATTCTATTTTGTACCGATACAGATACACAATACATAGACGTTAAATAAATAATATTTGTAAATATAACGATTTTTCTCTCAACAAAAACTATCTAAAACGATTTATACTGAACAAAAACTATGACAAAACAATTTACATCAGTGTGATGGGATGTTTGTTGAGTAAATCGAAATTCGGACCTAAACTTGTATGATCGGCTAATAATTATACTTACACTCAAAATAGTATTGTTTGAGCACATACACAAATACATATAAATATAGATACGATGATTTCCAAACAGGAGGAATACCAATAACGGATAATAATAATAAAAATCAATGCTTCCGCTTCACTGAAAAGCAATTTACGTTAAACTGTTGGTTTACGCGTTTTTCAGTTTGGTTTTTGGTTTCGCGTGAAGCCAAACTTCTCAACTGTCCCACGTCCCACCCAATGCTTTTTTAAACCGTTTCGCCAAAATTGCAAGCAATACAATCGTAATCTTAATGTATTTCCTTCCCCATATTAACACATTAACTCACATAAAATATCCTTACATAATACGAAAGCTTAGACTATATGTAATTTTGTGAGTTAAGGAACTTCGTTGATAGCAATATTTTAGTAATTGAGCGTAATGCCTTCTATTTCTTCGACAGATAAAAAGCTTCTTTTCAGTCCTTTAAATTTAAGTATATACTTAAAGGACTGAAAGGAACAACTTTGTTCGAATTTCAACACACTGATCGCCTGATCGCAATATAATACGGATAGTTATGAAAATAATAATAAGAGTAGCAACGTAGCAAGCATTAGTAATAAGGTACCTATATACTTTTACTATTTGAGAGTACCTTCATATACCATTATATTATTATTTCCCATTGAATAAAGACTTAGAGGAACCCTTTGCCTCTTGAAATTGGTTTCATAACCATAACTATGATCTCGGAAGACTGGCAAGAAGTATATGACTATTGCAACAAAAGACGAAATGATTATCTTCCGGACGAGTCTAGTTACACTTTGAGTATTCTCCTGAGTATAGAGATGTAATATCTTCCTAATGGGTGAATTCATTAGGGACGTCTTCGCGCATAAGTGCCACAAAAAAGGGATCATGTATCGCCGTTTATAATGGAGGATTTCTATATGCATATTAAATTTCAGTAATTACGTACTAGGACTTATTACCTGGAAAATTGAGATGAAAAGTGTGTGGTACAGTAACCAAGTGGTGAAGTACGTGGCGTAAATTTAAGAGCCCACTTTGGCTTGCCCATGTTATTACTGGGAGTAATCTCGTAGGAAAGTTAGAGCAAAGTGAGTTAATAGTGCTAATGTAGTACAAATATACCGTGAATACATGTAAAAGGGAGTGCATCTGGAAAGTGAAATATGACTGCCAGCATGCAAAATTGATGTCTATATTGAGCTGAAGTTGAGATAGTGTCAATAGATATAATATTATTATTTAGGCAAGTACTCACACAACATAGCATAGCAGTACACTAAAATGCACTAGCATTGCAATAAAATGCTGAATGCGTATTTTGTAGCCCGGCTCAATTACCTACAAATCAAATGATCCAGAATAGGAAAACAGAATCTCATTATTACCAAATAGCAGGAGGAGGTGATATAATGTGTCTTCTTATTATATACGGTAAGTTAATTATAAGGAGAAACGTAAGGCTACACGCTTAAGAGAAGATTTCACAGGAGATACATACACACATATGCTTAAAGTGAGTGAAATAATTAATTAAAATTTAATGCTGTGATATGTGTAGGATTGACGTTCGCATTTAGTACGGTCGTTTGCCAAATGCAATATACATACCGTAATAACATACACAATACACTAGACTTGGAATTGGAAATATTAGCTTATGGTTTACTGTCAGAAAATTAACACGATTACCATAAAAGCATATTGTAACTTTGTAACTCAATATATTCTCTGGGCTTTCTTCATCATACACAACACACACACACACCAGAGTGAACTCTTCTTTTGCCGTGTAACCTAGATCTTTACTGGTGATGCGCTCAATTACAAATTATTCTACAGCCAACAAAATAATAAAATTAGCCGCATCACTTCCTCTGGCATGCTAAAGGTTTTTAATATCAGGATCAAATTATAATGCCTCATCATGTATTCGAATCGATAGTTTTTTTCCCTTTTGTGCTCAGCATATTTAAGTCTGTAACTTTTGTATCTCTTATTCTTCCTTTAATTTCTCATCCCATTCCCCCTCACAGGTGAATGCCTAGAATAAATTGATGAAGTTTGGTGAATTCAAAAATAACCGAAGAGAAACAGCTCCGTTGAGAGAAAGTTAAAAGTTATGATTCTTATTTTAATTTAATAATTTATTTTCTCATTAAACATTGATTTCCCAAAAGTTAGACCAGTTCATAACTTTTGCCTGCCGAACTGTGCGTATTTTTGTGCAGACTTTTATTTTACTAACATTCTAGTATATGTAGACGAGGAATTAACAACACACGATTATCTGAGCAAACCAATTTAAAGGCTTTTTCCATGTGTAGCGAATGAGCCATACCAGAATATAATTTCTATAGAATACTCTGCAATTTGCAAGTTAAGATCAATTTGCAGATTATCCTCCACTAATTTGTGCAGTCTGCAAGTGTAAAAAAATGTGCGGAGATATGACTATGTCGGCAATTGGTAGAAAACTATATCCACCAATCAAAACAAGTCACTTCTAGCTATGTACGTGATACGCAGTTTATAAAAACTATGATAAAAGCAGTATTCATTTTCTTTTTGCATCCTTTTCCTGTACGGCACTGCAATACTACGAGCTTCCCAATCTCATTATTACAGAATGGAAAACGAAGTTGGTAGAGCATACGAAGAATTTATAGAATTCGAAAAAAATGTGTACTGCATAATAAGCTTTTCCGTGCATTATGTACGCCATCGTAATTATTAGGGGAGGAATATGAGAGGAAAAATCATTAAGTTATCGACTCTTGAAAACTTGTAGTAGCACTATTAATATGAACTCATACTTGAACTAAACATGTACTTGTTCCAAACGACTTCTTCACTTGCATACCAAAATGCACGATGACACATAGCATAATAAAAGAAAAACATAAATGAATATCTTACTTTATTTCCGACTAGTAATAAAGGCACTTTGTCAGCTCCTTTGACTCGGCTGATTTGTTCTTTCATAGTTTTGATGTCTTGAAACGTTTGATGATTCGTGATAGAGTAGATGACCAAGAAACCTTGGCCATTTTTAATGTACAGATCTCTCATCGAAGCAAACTGTTCTGTTCCGGCTGTGTCCAAAATTTCCAAGACACATGGTGATCCGTCTACTTCGATTTCTTTACGATAAAAATCCTCTATTGTTGGGTCATATTTTTCCATAAAACAACCGGACACGAATTGCACGGTGAGAGCGCTTTTACCTACACCACCACTTCCAAGAATTACCACCTGCGTGACACAAAACAAAGATCCGATTTAATATTTGTGTAACCAATTAAAATGACATCCTAAATCTGACAAACATTTACAAATAAATGAATTACCTTAAATTCCCTCATGTTAGCGAGTTGAGTGGAAAATTCCAAAAAAACTTGGATGAATTCAAATTATAAACAAAGTACCTCCAAATTACATCACAAACTTTAGAGGTTTTCTACACAGGCCATCACATTTACACACAGGGAGAAAAACAGAATGGCGAAACTTCCAAGAAAACGATCCAACTCTCCACTTCCTGATAATTCACGATTTGATAAAACTAGTCCACCAAAATAAACGTCATTGTGGTAATCACAGATAATGTTTAAAATTTCAGGCTGACGACTGACGACTGCTGTCTACTCTGTTATCCTCGATTTCAACTATGAGAAAACATTGTCAATCTGCTTCCCACCATTCAAAACGCACAAGTTCACTACAAAATTTATGTCAATTTCCAGGTTCCAGCACACTGTTTACAACTAGTTCAGTGATGTCAAGTTTTGAAGCACTGTCCCCGTCAAAATACTCGATCTAGTCACCTGCAAAAACAAACAAACAGAAATATATAATAAGAATCTAGATTTATTCACTAAACGCTCCATGTTAATAAATAAATATAAACCTCCATTTCTATTCTAACAAATGTCTGAAAAAATCGAAATATCGAAACGCTACAGTAATTTACAATAAAATAATAATAATTATATTCAACATTGTTGCCCAAAATATCATGATCAGTATATTCCACTTTTTACAACCCACTGAACTCACTAATTTCATCAGAGTTAATTTCACCCACCAAACCAAGCACGAAGTCCAGGTGAATCAAATACTAAATCGATCAATATAAAACAGAGCAAATAACTGGATTTAGATAAAAGCCTGCAAAAGACTCCATCCCAAACAAAACGGGAACACATTTCGATCGATGCACAAATAAACCATTTTAATATTAGGTCCACATTAACCACATCAAATACCAAGCCCTGAAAAACAACAGAATTTCAAACTAACTAATAAACAACTTCATCGACTCTTCCAAATAATACATAAATAATTTAAACATCACAACTCCTTCGTCCAAATAATGAGAGAATCGTCACACACCACATACAAAAACCCATAATTCATTGTTTCAATAATTTCATTTTGATTCAATAAAATCAAAAACGACTTGATTATTACATTACAAGTTACAATTACAAATTACAATACAAATACTTTCTCACTGAATACTTATTTTTCTTAATTTCGTGATTCTATGTACTATTGGTTTCATTTACAATTTAATTGACTAAATCACTCAATTTCCAGATTACTGATTCAAATTATTCACTTTTAAACTTATTCAGTAAAATTCCAATGTAAATTAAATTCCCAAGTAATCGAATTTCCAAGAGTAATTTAATTTCCGAATTATTCAATTTCCAAATAATTCGATTTCCGAATAATTCAATTTTCGAAATTAAGTTTCGACATAATTCAACTTCCGGATTAATTTTCAGAACTCAATTTTTAAATTCAATTTACAGTTTCATCTTCCAAATTAAGTATTCATCCCCCACATAAATTCCCAATTCCGACACTAAATCCCCCACTGAAGTAATTAATTGAGTAAATAAATCCATCAATTAAAATTTAACTAGATTCTTGCAACACAACAGATTTGGATCCAAATTCAACACCGACAAATGAATATAATATTTTAGAAAACACAATCCTAAAAAATCCAACAGTTTAATAACCAAAACAACTTTGAACTCTTGACATGATGAACCTACCGTCGTTCCTGATTTATTACACTGCTGACACGGGGGGACGACGACGTCTGTGAATGAACTTGACTCCTAAAACAGTCTTATTATCCTGGATCCTGGCATTTCAAAAAAAACGTTGAAGAATACGAAAAATAAGAAAAAGACGAGAAAGGTGCAGAAGATGGAATCGAAGCTCTTCTGCTCTATGGTCCCTGACTTGATAAATGTTTATTTATGAAAGAGAAAAAGGATATAATAAAAAGACTTGTTGTAACGTTTTTGGTAAACAAATAATATAGACCAATGTGCGTCTGCTGTTTTTAAAGTCGTTCAGTCCGTTCCGTTCCGTGTTCCCTTCCTTCGTCCAGGCCAGGCGACAGGCGAGCAGAGAGTCAGATGTGTTTTAACATAGGACTTTACTATTACAAATTACAAACTCAAGAGTCAAGAGTATGAGGAGCCCAATATAACAAACCCGACCATCCAGTCAACTCAAGAAGTGAACAGTTGATGAGATGAGTCTACTATATACAAGTATATAGGTAGTTGAGTTCTGTTGTGTGAGTTGAGTTGAGTTCTGAGGGAAGATGAGGCTTGTGTTGAGGATTCTTTATATATATTAAATATTCTTCCTTTCCTTTCTCATTTGATGGAATAAAGGTTCGTTTCGTTCCTCTGCCTTGCTTTTTCCTTTTGCTTTGCTTTGCCTTTTAGCCTTAAATCCTTATGCACTATTACTGCAGCAGCCCATGCTGTAGCAAAGGGAGTATAACTCCATATAATATTATGCACTTGTATATTTCATATATAATATTATGCACTTCTATATTTAAAGGCCTTTTTCCCTATGTCGTCCGTCCAGAATCGTGTGTGTTTTTGAGCTGTTGAGAGTTTATAGACGTTTAGAGCTGTTGAGTGCTGTACATGTGTGCACTCCTATGTACGTTTCATATATGTATTTTTACGTATTTTTATATCTTCCTTATGTACTCCCAACAGTACTAAACGCAAACCTCATATATGCACTTCAAACGTATTTATGCATTAGAAACTCCCATATATAATCCCCTCTGTATGAAGACTCTTCGTATGTGTGAATCAACGACAGCAAGAGCAAAACCGTCCCAACAACTCAAGCAATGGCAATAGCAATGAACGGGACGAGCCGATCCAACATTTACCAACAACAGCCCTAAAGAGTATATGTAATAATAAGAGCCCTAACCATCAACCAAGAAGACCAACAACACGAAAGCAATAGGAAATTTAAGCAAAGCCTTCACTATGTATGTATGTAATTCCCTATGTAATGCAATGCTTTCTGTACAGTATACTTATACAAGCTGCTTGCTACCGTCAATCTTCGAATCTGCCAAGCCCATCCCTGCTAAAGGCTTGTAGCAAAATCTACTATTTTGAGCCTCATTTTGGTTTTGATTGAAATTTTGAGGCTTCTTTGAATGCATGGGGTTTAAATTTGTGGGTCTCAATTTATAAGAGTGTGAAAGGGTTGAGATGTGGAATTGACGGTGGAATGGTTCTAATAGTTACAAAGGGAGCTTCCCACCTACACTTAGCAGCGTAAAATTCCTCCCTTGTGGCTCTCTCGTATACTTGACAGACTCTTTTAAAGTAGTATTTTAGTAATTTCAGTAGTTTTAGTTTGTGTGCATTTGGGATAAATGTGCATTTAAAGTTGGGGCTCACTGGGGGAATAAGCATTTAAGTCTTCTAAGTTTTGATATTATGCGTTTAAGTTCGTAAGTTCTGGGGAATATGCTTTTTAGTTTGTCAGTTTTGGGGAATACAGATATGTACTATAGTTTAACTAAGTTTGGGGGAATATGCTTTTAAGTTCTAATATTTGGGGAGTATATAAATGCTTTTAACTTTTTGGGAATATGCTTTTAAATGGCGGACCTGAATGCAATTGAGGAATATTGCTTTCAAGTATTATATCCTCGCAGGGATATACATTTGATTGAAGAATTATATTTATTAAGAATTAAATACTTACAATGAGGATTAAGACATGCATTTGGGCTTGGAGGATGTATGTGCATTTGTTGGAGAGATATGCATTTAAAGATTAGGAGTATGAAATTGAAGCTTCAAAAGTATGAATTTAAGGTTTAGAAGCATGATTTGAAGTTATTGAAGTATGAATTTAAGATTTAGAAATGTGAATTTAAGGTTTAGAAGTATGAATTGAAGCTTCAGAAGTATAACTTTAAGGTTTAGAAGCATGAATTCAAGTTTCAGAAGTATGAATTGAAGCTTATTAAGTATGAATTTAAGTTTTGAAACCATGATTGTAAGATCTAGAAGTAAGATAAAAGTTCTGGAAATATGCATGGAACCCGTACAATATCCATTTAGGCTTCAGAAGTTTGTAAAAATATGTAAACCAATATAAAGACTATGAATTGCTTTGAGAAACCTGCATTAGAGCGTAGAGAATATAAGTATTTAAGTTTGAGGAACGTACACTAAAGAATTATTTATATATACTCATTCAGAACATTTGCGTTGAAGAATATGCACAATAATAAACTCCCATTTAATAGTACATTACATCCCCAGTGGTATATAGTTTAATGGCATGAACATCACCATCACCATCAACACAGCAACATGAGAAATCTCACTTGAACATTTCACTAGACATACGTTGAATGCTGTTTGTGTTTTGTTTTGAGGCTATTATTGCATCCACACTGCAGCTGATTGTAATTCAGTCTTGAATGCACCGAAGGGGGAACCCGATTATTTGTAATGAAATTAGTGTGACCAGGGTTATGCACTCTGCAGCAGTATGGTAACTTAGCTAATACTATACACACACAATATGATGATGTGGGGGTTGTTGTGTAAAGTTTGTTGTTTGTCAACCGTTACTTGATATTATATCGCCCCTGTTGCCCGTTCCTACTATATTTGTATAAGTAGTACATACCTACTGTACAGTTTATAATGTAAGCTTTACATAACGTCTTTCACATATGGCTGCAAATGCCTCAGAGCTACTGTCATGAAATGATTTGGCCAAAAACGTCAAAATGATTGAACATGATTTTATTTAAAGGATTCATTCAACGCTGAGACAATGGGAGACACTTGAAGCGTTTGGTGGACATTCGAATCTCGAAGCCATTCAGATAAAGCAAATAAGTGGAATTTGTCGCTCTGCATATGCTTAATTGCAACGACAAATTCCACTTATTATTATGACAACCACACCATTCGGTACATTAATTTCTCTACACACACTATTCCGTCGCAATTCATTAATGACAACAAGTATTATTGTGATATTGATAGCTTTTAAGGCTTAAGCTATTTAAGCTTGGTTGGTAGAGCTTTCAATGCATATGGGAAAATGTATTTTACATGAGCGACGTTTCTCTATATTTAGCAATGTTATAATAATGTATTATTATCCCGTGCCTTTTCGCTGTTTTATTTTTCACTGAGTACTATTAGTCTATTTTCCTTTAAAGCTCTATTATATAGTGTTTTCACAATATGTTATATTGTATATTAGTGTCTTTTAAATTATGTACAGTCCTTTGGTCGTGAGTGCCTTTTCATTGTGTGTATATTTCCTATTTCAGTGGGCATTGAAGCTTAGAAATTATAGTTTTCTCCGCGATTACAAACAAAATAAGCCAGAGCTTCGTGTTAAAACGAATAATTGTGATTAAGAAAGTAGATGATATGCGTATGTGGGTACAGGGGCTGAAGAATGTATGAATGCATGTGGATACGCTACTCAACATCAACACTCATCATCAAGTAGGCAGACTCATACTCATATACTTACTCACATATAAACTTACACACTCATATACACTTACCATTACCAGCTTTTAAAAAAATGCGAGTTAGTAACGTTAAATTCAGTGGAAACCGCACCACTGAGGTTGTACTTTATAGCTCTTTTATACACATGAGACTAGGAATAATCAAGTAGGAGAAGTAGCTTCAGCATTAAATGGAGATATGTATACTGTATGTGGTTATAAGTGCATATAAATAATGCATGTATTTTTTTCGTTTTCATAGATATCCTGTCACTACTAAATTGCTGTTGTTTTATAGAGCTTAATGGGTCTAATGCAGTAACATGCAACTGTGTGTGTAGATATTACAGTGTAATAATAATATATGATGCTGTGCTGTGTGTACATTGTTTCCTGAGGATTTTTTCTTCACGTATATAGATTTGAAACGTGAGTATTGGTATGAAAATTGTGAGGAGAAAAATGCACTCTGGCATTCTTTCAGGCCATACAGGAATACACTGATGTTGAACACAAAAGTTAAGAGTACAGTTGAAATGCTGAAGGTATCATTATGGCAAATGATGGGGATACATGAGATCACGTTGTAATTTGACTTTTGTTTATACAGATGATTCACATCACAACACGGAGTGCAAGCGTTGGTTCATGTACTTATAGCACCTCTTTAAAGTACAATTCGTGATTGTCGATATGCTCATTTTTTGACGGATCATTATTATTTTGTCATATGCATTTACCTCGTTATAAACAGTCTACACTCTTTTAATAGAGGCTCATTTTTATGGCGCTATCCCATGCGGCGTGAGAGCAGCCAAGATCGGTAGCAAGTAGCAATAACGTATTTACAAGGGTCGTTTTATCAAAAATAATTTCTGGAAGTTTAAAGTCTTTGCCGAATAATTATATCGGACAGTGAGGTTTTACCTTCAGGGGGTGACTATTCTTATACGCATCTACTACATGTTATTTTTGTATGTAGTCTCCTACTTGGATGTACTTAACTTATGAGAACCAATAGATCACTGGATTCAGATAAGATCACACGTGAATAATTTTTGTATACAACTCAATTTAATATGTTAATTTGGCGATTTAATCAGGGGTTGAAACCTTGACGGATAGTTTTTGATTGCCTTTTTATCACAGAATTTTGACTACTTTGGTTCAATACCACGATATTTTGAATTCTCAATTAGTTCACCACTATATTTTATGAATATAGTGATAAAATTTACTAAATTTTGAATACTTACGAAGTTGAGGTAATCATGAAATGCAAGTCTCATGCATCTGATAAAGGTGAGGGTTGATCATTACCACTCGTTGTGTCAGCTGAGGTTAGATGTTCTGGGGAAGATCCATTTGCATATGAAGAAGCGCCAAGTTCCACAATTCGGTCGGCACTCAGACTTCTCCTGTTCAGTGACTCATTTCCATGCAAAGAACTTTCTTCCGGAGAAACATCATTTTCATGCGGTCTGGTGCTCACAACAGTTGCCCTCGTAGCGTCTTTAGATTTTCGTCTTCTCCTCGTAGTAGCTATGCTCTCACTTTCTTTGGATTTGCCTCTCTCAGAACTTTGATTACGACCTTTGTTCTGGCTCTTCTGGAGAATCAAAAAGCCATTACAGTTTTTTAAAGAAATACATAATACTTAAGAGAAGCTACCAAAGCTCTTATGTCATTCACATCGGCTTGTCGATTCAGGAAATGCTAACTGTATTTACCCGTCGTCGTCTAAGTATTCTCGTCTGCCCGAGACTCACTGTATCTTCATTTGTGACGACGGTGGTCTTCAACAAAGACCCAGTAGTACCAGAGTTTTGAGCCGATGGTACCGACACAATGCTTTCAGTTGCAGTTTCGGGAGCGGTGCACAAGGGCGATTTTTTCTGCGCATCCTTCAGTCTCAACCTCTGAATGAGGTCTGTAAAGGTCATTCCATTGGAAATCGTTGTAGAACTCGGGAAGTTAACGGTCCGTAGAATTCGAGAAGGAACGCTACTCCTCACAACGCGTTTATTATTGTACTTGGTCATAATGCTGGAAATCAAGCATCCATTGTTATGATTTGCCATTTTCGATAGTTGTTAATAATTTGTAGATAGAAATTACATGCAATATGCTTTTCTACCATATAATTAAATCGATCATTTTGGCAATATTTTTTATTTTAGCAACCTGGGCCAATCCACATCCCTTGTTAGCTTTCTAACGTGAACGCCGGCGTCCTGAACTTGCGGATGCCCGTGAAATGGCATGTTAGACTCATTTTGTTTGTAAATCAATTCAAACATTCCTGTTTCTGCACGTTTATTATCTCGTCTGTCTACGACCACTATTTTACAAATTAATAGGTTTATTTCCTTGTTGTAAATGCACATATGTATGTCTTTTTAAAATACTTAAAAATTTACAATTCTACTTATATTTTTTATACCTTTCATACAATCCTCCAAGCAGCGTCCACACATCCTAGCAGTTACACTAGTTGTAGAAGCCATGCAAGGGCTGGAATTAATTTCGATCAACCATGGGACAAAATCATCCGAGAGCATAAAGTCCGCTCCGTACAGTTCAAAACAATTCTTCCTGTAATCCGCTTGTTCTTGGGATGCCAATAAGGCACCTAATATTCCTTGCTTCATCCCGGGATAAATAATCGTGTCCCACAGGTCCATCTTCCCGATAGATCTAATTAATTTTCAGATATATTAAAAATGGTTCATAATTTAATCAGCAAGAACAACATTTTCAGCGAGGACATCCGAGATCCGAATGACATTTTTTGAATAGCTTGAACAGTCATAGTCGTAATCATCATGATTAGTATTGTGTAGAAACTTTATCACTTCGAGGTAAACATTAGAAAAATAAACATTACTACAGAGGACTAAAATCGTAAAATAAAATGGCGACATACTTTAAGTAAGCTTGAAATGTATAGTTGTCCCACATATTTTCCGCCGGCAAGGCGGCATCCCGCTTATCTGAATTTTGGTACCGGCTTTGCACAGCATTATTGCACAAATGAATGCTTTCATGGAAATCATCAATACTAAATGGCTTGGTGCAGAAGCGAATATAACTCTCTCTGCAATGAAAATGTTTTCTTGTGAACATAAGCAATATAAACAAATACATATATATGTATATGTACATTGACTTATAAAAGTATGCTACTGGAACTCTCACTTTTGCCTGGGGTTAATAGTTATAAACTCTTACTAAAATACAAACTGTGTACTACTAACTTGTAGAACCACACGGTCAATGGACTCCAGTCGCTGACTATAAACCATTGCCTTATGTCGAACTTTGTTTGGTAAATTAGCAGGGGTCGCTCTATATACTTTTGCACAACCCAGTTGGATTCTCGTGCGCCGGATTGACCCAGAAGCGAGAGAATTTTGTCTAAATTATTCATCAATACAATCCCACTGCCTCGAGATCTAGCTCCGGGTTTGCAAATCCAAACATTATTTGTTCCGTCAATGTTCAGTTGCGGCCAGAAAGGTGCGACGCGTTGGAGCGCTCGTAAAGATGAATCATATTTTGACTGCAAATAATATTTTCACAAATTTCATTAAAAAATATATTTATTTAAAAATGTAATAATTATAAAACAAATATCCATATAGTTATAAAATTGTTGGTAATAAAACCCTGCGATATTTCTGGGCATTAGGGAATACTTTTAGAAACATTAACCAACCTTGCTGGTGTCGTTTGTGTCTACTGGCGAGAGTTTCATTTTGAGCAGAACCACACAATAGTACTGACTTAAGAAGAGATCCCAATTAAGTCCCAAATTGGTAGGCTGAACTAACCAGTCGATATCCTCATGCCGACGTAGTCGAACATAATTATTGACCTGTCGAATGGCAAAATCGACGCATATGGAGGGGACGCGTCCGTTGGTGCTGTTGACGTCCATGACACCCAAGTCGCCATCGCGCTCGTAAGCACCCACAACCCATTTGAGTAAGCTTAAACATGCTGTGAGACGGTAATCATTAACAAAAGCATTCTTCTCCTCATTGATGCACAGTCTGTAGCAACGTGGGAAGAATGTGTTAGCGACGCCGTTTTCACAAAACCAGTGCAGGTTCTGAAGGCAGCTAGTGATACCGACTTTGGAAGTGAAAATTGCTTTGGGATGTCGATTCACAATTTGATTGGCCAGCAACGTATGGAAATTAACGCTGTCCCTTTTGTAAACCCAAATGAAATCTGGAGGATAATCCCGTAGAACACGGTGGAGATATGCTTGATCGGATTCGTCTTGGTATCCATGATTCTCCAAGTCTAATAATAAGATTTTTTTAAATATTCTGAATACTACAGACCTTAGGTACGAATACGCCATAAAATTCTATATATAATTATCAATTTCATGAAAACGTCAAATTAAAATTGCGGCCTACCAGCCAAAGAATAATTTAAAAACCGGATTGCACCCATGCTCGTTGTCTTCTCAACCCAGCCGCGTCTATTTAGTGCTCTCCTAATACCAGGAAAAACTCCGATCAGAGTATAGATCTTTCGGTCCTAATGTAATTGATCATAAGCAAGGTTTCAGTTTGAATTGGTGAATACAAGGTAGAAGTAACCTACCTTGATTGCCCGTTCAATGTGAGCTCGAAAACTGAACCCACGATTTAACCCCGTATGAGACTTGGCAACATATCGGCTCATAGACGAAATATGAATTGACTTCAAGGACTTTGACCGGGATTGCCCCGAAACGGATGCCATTGATTGAAAGCTAATAATTATATAAAAATCCTTAGCTTCTTAGCAAGGCAATAAGTATTTCCTACACCGTTTCCATTCTATGTTCATTCCAATGCATAAAATCTTCACTGTATATACAAGTGTACACACACACAAACACGCATGCACATACAAGAAAAAAAATTACTGTAAAATTTTAAACAACATAAATACTTAATAGCATTAACGTACTGATATGGGTTCGGATTCGGGTTATATGGAATTAGCATGGAACCCAGCTTCTGCTTCGTAGTTATTCCTGCTAGTCCTGGCTGTGTTGTGTCATGGTGGGCGTCGTTTTTGGACGACGCCACCGAAGCTTTTGACGTACCATCTAATTGATGTTGTGATGATCGGGATGTTGGGCCCTTAGGCTTTGTACTAGTATGTGAGGATGGTTTGCTGTTGTTGTTGGAATTGGAAGCTGCTGACATTGAAGCTGCCATGTTGTTTCACTAATAATTTTGAAAACGATACTGGAGGCTGTGGAACTACAGAAGATGTTATATAGATGACAAGATTAAATCCGAAGTTGTTATGTGGTTTGATTGGATTTTCATGAGTCTCAGTCTCGAAGTAGTTCATGCAGCCATATTTTGCTTATTATAATATTTTACATGGCGTTTTAACAACAGAATTTGGACCAATACAATCCAATGAATGTGAGTGTACATGCGTAAAATAAATATAGAGATCTTTTATATTTAGTCCTAATGTTAGTACAAAAAGGGTGCAGGTGCAATGCAAGTGTACTTCGCAAGTTGTGCAAAGAATTTCATCTAAAGGGTAATGGCTATACAAGCTACTGCATGCAGGCAAAATTGCTCACGCAGGCATATTATGCCTGTCTTTAAAAGACGTGATTTTGTTATAAAGCAAGATTTCATAATAGTGAATTTATTTTTGTGATTATTTAATGAGCAGAAGCAAAGCAAAAACTTTCACAAATTACTTGGATTGAGTATCGAGTTTCGGGAAAGAATTTTTTAAATTGTATAAAAATGGCTAAAATTGTATAAAATTGTTTTTCAGATTTTTCACGAAATATTAACTATCAAATTGAAATAACCTCCAAATCCCTTTACTACTAACTAAATCATACATAAAAACAGTTTAAACAGGGTTATCAAAATAAATTACGTGTTAACTTACTGATTTCAGAGAACACAAACATCATTCATGTGATAATTTATTCAATAAAGAAGCCCTTCTTTGACCTACTCTTTCCCCTCCCTTTTGAATCTGATATTAATGGGGAACGTGAGATGCTAATTAATAATTGCCTACACTACAAGAAACACAGTATTTATCATGCAAAACACGAACGTACATTAATATTACAACGCGAATTATCCTTGAATGAGACATTTTTGCTTAAGGGATTGCAGCTATGGCTAAAACCTTGACGTTTCTCGGTTTCACAGCTAAAGATAACACAAGTGATGAACGAATTATAAATTATGCATTTTAAAATATTTTTAGCATTATTTATAATTATTATGCCAGCTTATTCTAATTGAAATTTGAATCATTCTAAATTACAGATATCAATGCACTTGAAAATATTTCCGTAGTACTGGCCCTTAAAAATGACTTTTTGGTGAAGAGAATTCCAGACGTGGGTATGACATCATTTAGGGTTATTAAGTCAAAATTAATTAATTCCAATAAGTTTATTTTAATTCAGTATTCATTTAATCTTCTGTAGTAATTGCATTGCTACAAATTAGCATTTTTTAAATTTTTTATTTGATAAGGATTTTTTGATGATTTTTTTTGGAATAGCGATCCCAACATTCATTGTCCTCTCAGGTTCCATAGTTATATTTTACGTATCCGTTGGAGATGTCTTAAAGTTATATGGCGTGCTAGATAAGAAGCCTAGCTCTCGTCCTTTCGTCATCTCCAGTCGGTTTATAAAACCTAAGGTAAAATTAATTCTATTAAACAAATCTTGTTCCCATCTGTAAAACACATTGGAATTCCGTCAACTTTATTATTTTGAGTTGTTTTTTAAGATTGTTTTTAAAGAAGGTAGAAGCATCTTAGGTATTTGCACTTCCAAAGAACAAATTTCCTACGAAATTTTGGGCCACAAAGGCGAGAAATTGTATGAGATCCTGACAAGTGGGGATGGGTTACACTGCAAAATAATAGATGAATCCAATGGACAGGAGGTGGCCGTCATGCACTGGGAACCTTACTACACTGAGGCCGACACGAGTGTAATTAACCCCAACGACCTACCACCAAGTGCATCCTATTTACTAAAATTTTGCGTGGAAAACCTTGACCCTGAGAGGAAATCCTTAATACTTATATCATCATTCTGTGTGGTATGCTAATGTTTTTGCTAATGTTAGCTCGACATAGTACAGTTTTAATTTCGTGCACGCATAAATTGTATTTTCTTGAATGGGATTGAATTAATCTAATGAATTTTCTATTTGTCCCTAAATTCACGCGTCTAATAGCAATATTCCCAAAGACCCATCCATCGCAAGAAATGCACAAAGAAATCCGCTCTTATCATAACAAGTTTAATGATAATTTTGCTGACAGGATTTGCCGTATCAGTGCTTTATGCCGTGTATCCGGAGCTGTTTGCAAAAATACCTTCATTTATAAATAGCTTCTTTTAGATAAAAAATATAAATCATGGGTATCTAATCATATTAAATAAATGGAAAAACCGTGGATATATTATAACCAATAATAATTTACATAAAAATATTTTAGCTTTATAACATTATTGCCACGTTAACACATTGTCAACGGCTTGTTGTCATTCAGAATTAAAAAGATCCCCCTATATAAATAGCTGAATTTTGTTATATGTTGGTATTCAATGTATATGGACTAATGTACATAAGTATAGATAGAGCATTATATTAAGCACTTTTGTGGATGCCCATGTGCTGATGATGGTTTATTGACTGGAAATATCAACTCCTTTTCATTACAATCTTCGAATAATCGTGAATGAGCCTCTCGTCAAATTAGGTATAATTAAATGGCAAAAAATTAAGGATACGCAGAATTTTGGTTGACCTGAAGGAGCAAGGTCCAATAACAACGACGACGTTGCCTTCATTAGGGAAGGCGTGAGTGAACGCAGATACCAAAATACATATTATTGTTAAAGTTGCCCTGTGCAATAAGTGGAAGTGAAGCGTATAAAAGTGAGCATCAGGAATGATTTCCTTCTATATAAGTGATGACTTATTATTGTAGGATGATTCATAAAAAATTGATTGCTTGCATTACATTAATTTCGTCGTTTATGAGTATCATTAGTTAGGAATAACTTGCCCATTGTAAATTTACTAATATCAGGCCGTTTAAAGAACAAAGTGGAAATTGAAGGTTAAATCTTAAACGAGCGTATAAAAACCCTGCGCCTACGCGAATGACTTAATCAATACAATCATTGAAACTAAATTACTCCTTATGTACGTACTTACATGCAATCTACACATGCTTCATCTTATCAGCTCAATCGAACCATTTAACAATACATACTATACAACCAGATTCTTTTGCGTGCGATGATTCGCTTTAATTTCGTTCTTAATGCCGGAAATATTAAGGTAAAAGGAAGGAGCCCGAACGTATTTCCTATATGTTCGATTTCCATTTCTCACCCCCACGAACACTTATTATTGCGTTTGTTACCTCAAATGCTACATGCACTTATATTATTATATACTTTCAATCGTTTCGTTGACTGAAAGCAGCTTTACAACTTCTATTTTGCACGACATGCACTCACATTGAAACATATTAGGTAATGACATTTAGTTATTAGTGTAAAAACTAAGGCAATTACGATAATGATAACCTATGATTCCCAAGAATAAGTCGTGATCCAGAGCTGCCTCACACACCCTTTTGTACCAATTTGACATCACGTAAGTTCGCCTGCTCTTTTGGTTTGGTGTCGAACTGGCTGCCGTCGACGTCGGAAGTATTATTTTATTACCATCTCATCCCTGAATGTTAATCTTCGCCGGCAGTCATAATAATAAAGCTTAAATGGCTATATGTAATACTGTAATACATACTTAGAGGATTACATTATACGTAAAAGATATATGCACATCAGTAATTAGCTGAAAGCAAAACTGTTTTAGTAAAACAAATGAAAGGTCCTTGTGTCTATAAATAATCTCTAAATTTTGTACTTTATAATATAAAAGGATTTACTTCTAAAAAATTATCATGATATTCTATATATATCATACTAATAAGTATAAAAATGGTAACAAAGTTGTGAACCAAATTGTACCAACCTAACTTAAATTTTTTTGTAAAACGTTCGTCTATGAACTTCTAGTATATCACCTTTAGGCGGCTAATTCTACCAAGTACCAGGCTGCATGTGGAATTGAGGAATCTGACGTCTGCGAAGAAAAGAAATTTTTTTACCGTATAGGCTTTCAATCGCTTCCTCAGACAATTCTTTTTCCCATCCCCATCATAACAGAATTATTACAGAATGCATACAAAGGCGCCTGTTGTGTTTTGATGAGATTTCAAAGATTGACCTTTAAGTACCACAGCAGCTTAATAATGTTATACTTAGACGGCCAGGAACATTTTTAGCTACACAACCCATAAAGTTCGTCCCATTTCCAATTTGCTACTGTTGACTATTACTATAATAGTAGATATTGCCTGTGGAGACATTCAGCCCTGGATGAGTCATTGGGTCTCACGTCTTACCATTCACCAAGTAGTCATAGTTTGTACATATACAGTTTTATAACACAAATCTATTTTGTAGTGTGTCACCTTTGTGTAAATACGAAGGACCGACCATATGTAGACTCTTTACATAAGCGATATACATGTACAAAATTGTACATACACACTATAGAAAACAATAGAGCACAGTGATGAGTCAGTGTGTGAAACTGTGAAAGATCGGGGTTTGTCAAGTTCAGTTTGGTTCATTTTAAATATGATTTTGTACATTCATTATGGAAAATGTACTCACTAACTGACTAACTCCAAAGTCGATATTCAAAGTCGATTGTATTATTTTGTATACATACATGTGTGCATGTGGTGGTCATTGCCTTTCTTTACCTCTCTGAAGTATATAGATTTGTATACTTCAGTAGTTGTATATGTATACATACCATTATCTTCTTCCTCAACCGTTTAGATTTTTGTTTTCCCCCTTTAAACATGCTCCTACTATTTTTCATTATCCTCAAAGTTTAGAAGAATGTAAACTTGTTCCTTTTTCTTGTCTCGACTTGTATACAGACTCCTTGTGTTGTAATTCTGAGTCCTATTGACAGTATGACTGACTATTATATGAGACTCACAACAACACAATTACATATACAATCAGTTGACATTTAGCATCCGCGATTGTACTTTATATACACACTATTTGTATATTTTACAAGTAATTGTGCATTGATGATCCACACAATCCACAGCATGAGCAATTTAATTGTTTGCATAACGTTAGAGATGTCAATGGACATGCACTTCCTATATCTGTTATATACATATGTGTGGGACTTTTGTGCACACAAGGAATCAAGGAAGTGTCATGTTTGTTATTTAAATCTTTCCCATTCCCCATATTCCCCTTCTTCCCATATACTAGACAGTATTTTGACATACATCGTACATATGCATAAAGCAAATATCGCTGTATGATTATCCTTTGAAATCTCACAAAAGTTCCAACGGAGTCACAAAAGGAAGAGATCACTTCAAAACTTGAATACAGCTGTATAGTATACCTATATTATTTAGTATTGAGTATTTTAAAATTGTACACAAATGCATTCCGAAATATTTTAAAAATATATCTAAATTTTAATATAATTAAAATAAAAAATAACAAAATAATTAACAGAAAAAAATTATTAAAAGTTAAAATAATAAAATAAAATAATTAACAGAAAAAAATTATTAAAAGTTAAAATAATAAAATAAAATAATTAACATGAAAAACAATATAAAAATTAAAAATAAAATAATTAACATGAAAAACAATATAAAAAAATTATTAAAATTAAAATAAAACAATAATAATATTAATTAAATGTAATAAAATCTGGAACGCCTCGCATTATCTGACTGACATGCATTAAATTTTAAATTAGCAGGGATGCCCAGACAGGTGGCTAATAAATTATAAAAAATGGCAATAAATTCAGATTGTAGAAGCAGCATGAACAAGGAAGGTATTATGAATGACATCGAATATTTTAACATGAACTGACAATTCGCAAATCACAATTAACAAATGCAGGCAGAACGTGTGAAGGAAAAAACGTTTGTAGCTTTTTGCACACTCAAAACAACATGAAAGCACTGCCATAGATTCTGCCGCATGACGTCAGCCGCTCTGCTCCTCGTTCATTGAAATATCGTACGAAAGTTGGAATTGCAAACCGTGCGGTTTTTATCTCCCAAACCAAAAGTATAAGTATTCCACACATTTCCAGGTATAATGAAGTAAATGATTGCACATCAAAATCAAACTTCAACTTTGTAGCAGGCAGTGTGATATTATGAAATTCAGCAGTAGATTACATTGTGTCCATATGTTGACTTCACTCTTCACGCCATCAGTTACAGATCTTAAAAATAATTAATTTTTGAGCGATTTGAGCTTGAAATAAAAAAGCTCTGTGCATCTTTTATATCCAAGATTCTTTGGATTGTTTACAGCCGGTAAGAAATTGTACAGCATGCGATTTATACAGCCCCGCGATCTCGATAAATTATTTCATTCATTATATGTGTAGAATAAATATAAAATAATAATAATTGTATTTTACGAATTTTATCGGGATTCGATACTGTAGATTTGAAATTTTACATTGCTTTTGTGTTACCGCACATTAATTTTGTTGATATTGATGGCTATGAATAATATTACTAAATTACTTCATTGTTATACAGCCGACGATTTTCATAAGGTCGTTCAAACAACTTACAACGGATTCCATTACTCACAGCCAAAATATCATAATGCCGCAGCCAGGATTGAAGTTATATAACAGTATTTCGAGGAAATTAGAAGAATTTCAGCCGCGAGACCCTGCAGGACTACAAGTTCGGTGGTACAGTTGTGGACCGACTGTGTACGATGCTGCTCATATGGGTCACGCCAGGTCCTACATTTCGTTTGACATACTGCGAAGGGTCTTGGCAAATTATTTCGGCTATAGCGTTCAGTATGTGATGAATATTACGGGTAATTTTAAAATTTAATTAATTGAATCTACAATAGAAAATGTGTTCTAATCATAATTTACCCGTGTATGTCACATCATCCATCATGTGAATTTGGAACCTTAGAAATAAGCTACTGTTTGTGGGGATGTTGATTCTAGTCTTTGTATTTTAGATATCGATGATAAAATCATAAAACGTGGTCGACAGGAGTACTTGCTGGAAAAGTACAAAGCCACAGTTGACATTTCGAAACTCTTAAGCGACGTTTCTTCAGCAAAAGATCTATATGTTCGGGAAACATTGGCTACCACGGATCCAGAGAAAAAATCTGTTCGAGAAAGGGTACTAAATAAAGTAAATACTGCCCTGGAAAATTTTGAAAAGGAGATTAAACAAAACCCACAGAAAATTGATGAATACAAAGCAGCAATTTTTGAAGGAGCCAAAGATGCGCTGCTCGAATGGCTGGATCAGATATTTCTAAAATCAGTTGCGAGTGGAGATAATGAGGCTATTGAAAACGAAGTTTTTGCGAAATTCGCCAGTAAATGGGAAGATGACTTTTTCTCGGATATGGAAGCCTTAAATGTCTTGCCGCCAGAAGTACTAACTCGTGTGAGCGAATATGTTCCTGAAATTGTCGAATACATAAAGAAGATTATTGAGAACGGCTATGCTTACGAAAGCAATGGATCCGTGTACTTCGAAGTTCAGAAGTTTAAGAATAGTCCCAACCATACTTACGCCAAGTTAGTTCCGGAAGCAGTTAATGATTCAAAAGCACTGGCCGAAGGAGAAGGTTAGATTTGTAAAATACGTACGGATTTTTGGTAAGGAAGTCCAGATCTAATAAGTTTTATTCTATTATGATTGCAGGAGAGCTAGTATCCGATCGGGTTGGAGAGAAAAAATCAGCAGCGGATTTTGCCTTGTGGAAGAATTCACGTCCGGGGGAACCATCTTGGGATTCTCCTTGGGGAAAAGGTAGACCAGGATGGCATATAGAATGCAGTGCGATGGCAAGTGCAATAATTGGACCATATTTGGATATACACACAGGTTGGTAGAAATAAATTTCTAGTTCTGGAAAGCAAACAGTAATTTACGCTTGCGGTACCAATCGATTTCTCATCATCTGTTTTTAGGAGGAGTTGATTTAAAGTTTCCACACCACGATAATGAATTAGCCCAAAGCGAAGCTTACTTTGAAAATGACGATTGGGTAAAATATTTCCTACACTCTGGACATCTTACGATATCTGGATGCAAAATGTCTAAATCTTTGAAGAATTTCATAACAATCAAAGAATGCCTACAACAGTATACCGAAAGTCAATTGAGATTGGTCTTTCTTCTTCATTCTTGGAAAGATACACTGGATTATAGGTAATTGTAATGAAGTAAAACCAGAAAGAATGGCCATCCTTTCAAAATATTTTCTAAATATATTCATTGTAAAAATTTGTGCATAGTCCAACCGGGATGCAAACAGCCGTTCATGCAGAAAAAGTAATCCAGGAATTTTTCCTTAATGTGAAAGACTGCTGCAGGGGGTCAACAACTTATCCAAAGTGGAATGAGGAGGATCTTCAGCTTCAAGCTTCATTCGATAACACCAAATCAGCGGTGCATAAAGCCATGTGTGATAACGTAGATACTCGATCGGTTATGGACGGCATTAAAAATATAATTGGGGCATCAAATGTTTATATGCAACAAGTTAAAAGTCGCAAAGCTCTCGTAAATGGCCAGTTACTGAAATCTATAGCAAGGTAAAACAATTTTTCAAACTTTTAATCTGCGAATTTAAATAATCCCCAGTACTGTGTTATTCTACAGTTTTATTTAATTTCAGTTATATCACATCAATTTTGCGAGTATTCGGAGTTATACCTTCTGCTGAACAAAATTCCTTCGGTTGGAGAACAGGAGGCCAGGAAGGGCAAAGTGGTCTAAACGAAGAAGAAATTATTCTTCCATTCCTTGACGCTTTATCTGAATTCCGGGAAAAAGTTCGCAGTACTGCCAAGTCCATTGACAATGCTGGAATCAAATCGTCCATTCTGAAAGAGTGCGATTTGATTCGAGATGAGAAATTACCGAATCTAGGAGTTCGTTTAGAAGACCACGAAGGCAGCCCTACGGTGATTAAATATGTAGGCAAAGAAGTTATGATGAGAGAGAAAGAACTTCGCGAAAAGCTAGAGAAGGAGAGAGAAGCAGAAAAATTACGCAAGAAAGAAGAGCAAGCTAAAGCACAAGCAGAGAAGGATGCTCAAAAGAAAATACCACCATCGGAATTATTCATTAATGGACCCGACAAGGATAAATACTCCCAATACGATTCCAGTGGTATTCCAACTCACGATAAAGAGGGAAACCCCATTCCTAAGAGCCAGCTTAAAAAGCTACAAAAACTTCATGCAGCTCAACAGAAAAAATATGATGATTACTTGGGTAAGAATTTGTTTATAACAATTGTTCGACTATATTTATCGTATCACACTAAGAAATAACACATCATTTTTATGTTTTAGCTTCTATAGCCTCCCAAGTCAACATATCTGATACCAGTGCTAACTAAGGGACACATTGGAGTATTTCAACATAATATTCTTCCTCGACTGCTTTAACTTGCATAATTTATCTATACAAATTAACATTGAGATATCACATTTATGTAATTAATTTATTGATTTTCTTGTGACTAGATTTGAATGCACGCTATTAATTCATGCCTTTTACTTACAATATTTGTAAAAGTAGACATGGACGGAAATTTACACTTTTTCACTTGTGACCGTGTAACCACTATAATATAACTGTTCAAATGCTAATATCTGAATTCGTTTATTAATGTAAAACTGCAATGAATGAATAGCTAATGTACCTGAGTGTACACCGAAACTACAGTGCAAGGTATTAAGATCATTTTTACGCTTGAATCTAATAAAGTTTGTAAGCGAACGTATTTTATGTTTTCCATTTCATTGAGAATTATTTGAGCACAAACTGTTCATTTTAAAATATTGCTAAATGTTCATGCATAGTATATTCGGTATTGAATGGAGGCATCGCTTACAAAATTTTTCATGGCACAACTACATAAATATTTAAAATAACGTAAGTACAGGCAATGTGAGATCCTTTTATTTCTTCCAAGAATACTGTGACAATATCATTTAGGTATGTTATTCCGTACATCGGATATTATGGCAGATTTTAAATTCCTTTTTCAATAAACAATTTACTTTAAAAGCATACATTTCAGTCATTATTTATCTACAAAATATAGGGTAACAAAATAATTTCACAATTCCAATCATCATTAAAGCACAAGTTTTAGTGTTTGAGAATGTAACGAACAATAATAAAAAATACTAACTAAAACTCATTGAGATCATTAACTACGAGATAGTTGATTACAATATAGCCTCAATATCAAAGTTGTTTTTCATTCCAGAAGAAATCAGGTAGGATCTGGAGTTGGGAACCGTGTTATACTCGGATCTTCTTGATGTGTAACCGGAGATAAATCTTGATACTGCTGTCTGCTTGAAGATGGTCGATAAGGCGCAGGAGAGGAAGTACGGCTAGTAGCCAAGGTAGAGGTTAGAAGTAAACTTGTACTTGAAGTGCTCAACTGGGCTTGAAGCCTGTATACAAAATATTTACAATCATTATAATTGATAATATAATTCCATGTAATAGAGAGAATACGATAGTCATATATATATATATAATTAGTTTGATTGTTGCACAAAATATTTGTACTCTTGCTAAATAAAGTGTCAACCCCAAGAAAAAACTAACAAATGCTTGAAAATGAACTTACATTTTAAGCTCAGCGAGCGCAGATTCTCGTTCAACTTTTTCATTATGATATTGTCTTCTGGTTTTTTCAAGTTCACTCTGCAGTTCTGCCGACTTCATTCTGTATCTCTCAATTTCATCATTGAGTTGATCACTAAAATTATGGAGTACATAGTTTTAAGTATTTGCCCAGAAACTTTGAGAATCAATGTTGTAGATAGACGTTACGAACAACACCGGGGTGTCAGGAAATAATAGTTCAAAGCAAAAACACGCAAACACCATACTATATACATCAAGCATTAAAGTTGTAAATTTAAATGTCGTGTCCCAGGTTCTACAACTTACGTTCGAGTTTGAAGCGTAGCTAACCGTAGTTTCATTTCATCTCGTTCAGAGCTTACGCTAGAATAAGTTTCCTGAGCCTTGTATTCTTTCTCTCGCTGCTTCATCAGCACATCTTCTAATTTTCTCTTGCACTCCTCCTCCGTCGTTAGTTGCTGTTCTAGTGCCTCAATGGCAGCACGAAGATCCGCATTTTCCACTTGCAACTGTATTATTTTTTTAAATCCATATTTAGTCTCAAATCTCATTAGATAATTCCTGCCCGTGTAGAAAATAATTTTACTTATCATAGTCGTTGTAAATAATCTATACCTTGTTTTTCATGCTTTCCGCATTGGCCGTTGAAAGATTCATAGAATCAAGTTTTGACTCCAATTTTAGACACAAATCTCGGGCAGAAGAAAGCTCCATTTGCACCATTTTCTCACGATCTTGAGTGTTTTTCAACTGATTTTCTAAGGAAGCGTTTAGTGCAGAAATCTGTGCTATTTCTAAAATAAAATTACAATAAAAAATATTTTGAGTATTGTTTTACATCGGTAAAAACATGGACATATATGTATGTTCAACACATTTATGAAATTAGATTAGAGAGTAGTTGTTTAGCTTTGCTACTGATTTGATAAAAATTTAAATGCACTTTTCAAGCTGGAAAAAATATTCAACATTATTACATGATGCCTGTAAAGTAAAGGTTGTTGAGAGATGACTTCATTAAATAATCGTTATAAAAAAATAACATATTACCAATATAGTCAACGTTTTATTTGCACAAGCTAATATACGACTAAGAAGCGTAAGTAATTAATCAAACATCAAACTTAGAAGCAAAATTTCCTAAATCAAGCAAACCAAACAAAATTAGCACTAAAAAACTGCAAAATTATTTTAAGCCTTGCGCTTATTTATGACACCGTGGTAAATTGGTCCAAGAGAAAGCAAATAAAAATCCTAGGTCATTTTCAGCAAATTTCCTTCGTAATATTTTGTATTCGCGAATCCTTTTTCAAAATAGTTTCGACGGCACTTGTCATGAATCTGAATCAGATATGCTCGAGGTGTTTTCTACTGCAGCAAAAATATCGCCGCTCATAATTGTTTCGCTCTTGCCAGTAGCTGCTTAGAATTTCAGTAAAGCATTAGTACATGGCAAACAAAATAAGACCTACCTTCTTCATATGTCTGAATTATATTATGCTGTGTTGTAATTTTACTTGTCAAGGCCGTGTTTGCCCCAAGCATATCAGTTCTTGTTAAACTGGACTCTCGTTCCAGAATACCACGCTGAGAATCCAAAGCTCCTTTTTCCTGGGTTAGAACTTGGTAATTTTCCATTAGCATTTCCAATTCCTCTTCCTACAATATTATAAATTAGCAACAGGACATTACAAGTGATTGGAAACAAATACACGTAAAAAGGAAAACTTTGTCAGAATAACTAACCTTTCTAAGTAGTAATTCCTCTATACGACGAACTTCATCAACATACTTCTGTAGATGCCTTCGCAATTCATCTGATTCCCGATTACATTTTTCAAGTTCAACAGCCATACTTTTCTTGTCTATTTCTGTCTTTGAGCAAGACTGGACAGTACGGTTTAATTCCTTTTGTGCATTATCTCTTTCCCGGATTCTATGTTCTAAATCCGCTTTCAAAACGTCTATCTGCCGTTTTAGTTGGAACATTTCTCTCTCCTGATCCCTAGAAGCTTCTCCGCTATGTCTATACCAGAACCATAAGAGATATCAATTTATTTATAATTGTATTTTGCTAATCAGGTCCAAATAAAGAAATAAAACTTACCCCAGTTTAAGCTCGGAATCTTTAACCTGTATCTGAAGTTTCTGAATATGTTCCGAGCACTCCCTATTTTCGCTTTGAACACGAGCAAGCTTTTCATCTTTTCTATCTAACTCAACTCTCATTTCATCTTTGTCCCTATCAAGAGCTTTTACAGTTGACGTCAAAGCAGCAACTTCCCTTTCCAACACCATCTCCCTTGCAACAAGCTGCCGGACTTGTTGATTTAATTCTTGATTTTCTCGTTGAGTAGGAATGTAATTCGCAGCCGCTTTTCTCTGCGTATCCGTTAAAAGCGCTTGAGTTTGCTCCAGAATGATTCTTAAATTACAAAATCAAATTATTCAGAACAGAGTCATTTTTATAATACAAACAAGCTTGATTGAAAGTTAAAGTATCAAGTATCAACTACTAGTTCATATATACTTACTTGTTTTTCTGATTATCACTGTTTAACTGTCTGCCGTGTTCTTGACATTCTGCCAAAGCTCTTCTTAGTCTGATCAGTTCTTTTTCCAAATCGGATTTACTAGTTTTGGCAAGGTTGGCTTCCATCTGAAGATTATCAATAATTCTCTCCATACCCCGCATTCGACGGAAAAGTTCCTGAGAATCAGCCCTATCTGAATCACTGGGAAAGTTAGTGAATGGCACATAGTTCCCGCCTCTCCCGGTTTCCCGAATTGTATCCTGCCGTTGTCTACTTGGTGTGTGAGGTGTGTAACCTGGTGTGCCAGATCCACCATACGCACCGTAATCACTTTCGGGACTGCGGCCTAGATTTACTTGATCAGATCCATATGAAGTAGATTTACCATATTCTCTCGGAAGATTAGTTTGTGGAGTACTATAAATAGGAGGCCTCGGGATTTCGTAGCTCAGTCTGTCTAAAGGTGAAGGACTACTTTCACGGCCAAATTGCTTGGACGGCGGTGTACTGTATGTCGATGGCTGCTTTGGTAAATCCCTATCCCAATCTTCACTTCCGGGAGGTTGAACATCGTAACGCGACGTTTTGGATTGAGGCTGTTGTTTACCGTAACTAGGAGACTTTTTGCTTTGTTGGTTTTGTTTGGATGACTGACTACCAGATTTATGGGCTTGTTGAGATGATGTCGACGTATCATAGAAAGATGGCTTGAGGGACGGGTAGTCATATCCCACTGGCTGTGATGGTCGCTGAATGTCATCGTCTCCAGTGGATGGTATGTTTCTCGGCAAATTACCTTGGTAACCGCGAGCATTTTCTTTCTCAAATCTCTGACCAAGTGATTGAGGATATCCCGGAACTTGTTGGTCCAAGCGAGTTTGCTGGGCTGTTGGTTGACCACCTTCACCAGTATATGATGGTTGACGCTCAAACCGCGAATAGGGCTGATTCCGATCACGCGAAAGAATGGGAGACTGACTATCAAAATATTCCGTTGGCCTATCTTGATCGTAAGTTGGCAAAGGTTGTTGACGTTCGAAGCGGGCGTGTGGTGAAGATAAATTACCCTCGCTAGAAACGCGAGATAATGGTTGGCTTTCATTGGTCTGGCGAAATTCATCTTCACCATGGTGGCTGGGCCCAGAAATGTCGGGCGGTTGATTCCATCTATCAGTGTTCTGGTTCGATTGCTTCCTTTTATCCTTGTGAGTTGGTGCATGTTTACTCGTTTGAAACTTCACACTTGGTTGACTAGCATTGCTAGATTTTTTCCCGGATTTACTGTCACGAGTACCATGTGTTGCAGGTACATCACATGTTTCAGGAGTTTGTCCCATTTTTTGACTACTTAGACTTTCTTTTTTATGAGAACTGGATTGCTTAGATTGTTTTACGCCGGTATTCGGTGTGGATTTACTTTTTCCACCAGCTGGCGCTTTCGACGGCTGGGATTTTGAAGAAGGCTGCTGCTGGCCGGGCGCATTGGATAGTTGTGATGGCAAATGAGCCGCCACAGGTTGTTTATTAGGAACATTTGAGGACGGCAACGGTTGAGTTATGGCATCATAGGCTTGGTCGTTAGGCTCTTGACGCGGAATAAAGCCTGAATAAGGAGGTTGACTGCCACCACCAAAAGATTGAGCGTTACCGTCAAGTTGGTTACCAACGAGAAAAGGCTGACTATCTACACCAGAAGGTTGACCAACGCCAGAAGGCTGGCCAAAACCAGAAGGTTGACCAACACTAGAAGGTTGACCAATACCAGGAGGCTGGCCAAAACCAGCTTGACCAATACCGGAAGGTTGACCAATACCAGAAGGTTGACCAATACCAGGAGGCTGGCCAAAACCAGAAGGTTGACCAACACTAGAAGTTTGACCAACACCAGGAGGATGACCAATACCAGAAGGTTGACCAATACCAGGAGGCTGGCCAAAACCAGAAGGTTGACCAAAACCAGGAGGCTGGCCAAAACCAGAAGGTTGACCAATACCAGAAGGTTGACCAATACCAGAAGGTTGACCAATACCAGGAGGCTGGCCAAAACCAGCAGGTTGACCAACACTAGAAGGTTGACCAACACCAGGAGGTTGACCAATAGGAGGCTGACCAAAACCAGCAGGTTGACCAATACCAGCAGGTTGACCAATACCAGAAGGTTGGGTAACTCCACCAGACGGTTGGTTTACAGCACCAGAAGGGTGGCTAACAATACCAGTAGGTTGACTTACAAAACCTGTATGTATATTTTGAGATGGTGTAGTAAAATCAGCTACCGGTGGAACCGCTTGACCACCAAAATCATTTCTTATTGGAGCTACTTGGTCTGAGAAATCAGATATTCCTGGAGTGGATTGGCCAGCAAAATTAGATGTTGTCGGAGTTGTTTGGGAGAAACCAGTTGTATGTGGCCCCATGGGTGGTTGCAAAGGTGCTTGGTTAGCAAAATCAGAAGGCTGCATTGGTTGCTGGTTTACAAACTGAGGCGGATATTGCTGATTGGAAAATCCTGGAATGTGTGCTCTGGGGATACCTTGTGTAGAAGTCTGGCCAGCTTGATTGAAGGGTTGGTCTAAGGTGCTACTGTAGACAGGAAGCTGTTGGGGTTGCTGGCTTATCTGAGTAGAAGATACTACAGGTGTGTGGCCCGCAGTGTGGGAGGGGAAAAAAGCGTACCCATTTTGATTAACACTTGACGGTACCTGACTTGTGTAACTCGGTTGGGGTTGCTGATTCATGTAAGGTAAAGCCTGAGATGAAGGGGCTGAAGCTGGAACACCTACATGTGGAATTCCCTGGTTAACAAAGTGTTGCTGAGGTGGTTGGTTACCTACGGGAAACTGTTGCGAGGGTTGCTTTCCATAGGCTGATTGCTCTGGAGCCTGATCGATGCCACTAGGGATTTGATGAACCATATTGTGGGCACTGGTACCATTGGAAATTAATTGAGATGAACGCTGTGCACCGACACTATTCATTTGTGGTGTAGTCTGATTGGGTTGCTGCAGCATTTGAGTCTGGCTGCCAGGAAGAAGTGGCACATTTGACGGTTGCTGAATGCCGACATTATATCCTTGTGGAACTATGGTTGGTTGAAGGCCGTACTTAGAAAGCTCTCCAGAAGTTTCTGTGTACCCAGGAGGTTGCGTCGATGTGGCACTACCATGACTTGATGGATAAGCTGGTGGTTGACCACTGAATTGTGGTAATTGTACAGTGACTTGACTGCCACCTGGTGGAATATGCATAGCTTGTTGGGAGTCGTATCTCGGGTATTGACTAAGTTGATCTGCAGCAAACCCGGGAGGAACTGACGCTTGCTGAGTGGCACTATTATCGGAATATTCATTAGAAGTATCACGGTAGTCACTAAGGCCCTCCGTTTGCATTCGACCTTTCTCAAAATTTGGGACTCCTTGGGTAGTTAAATCGTAACCCGACTTGGATGAAGGTACAGCGGTGGTACTAATTCGATGGTGACTACCAGACACTTGATGTGATGGTATTGCTTGTGTGCTGCCAACAGACGTATGACTTGGTGGTTGTATTATATAATCGGAATGATCAGAACGATCGGGAATTCGACTTCCACCGTCTTTCGCTTGTTGCTGTACCATTTTACTATCAACATTTTGTGTTGTTTTTGATGACTTCGTCGTACCATGAATTTCAGAACCAGAAACTTGAATCGTATGGCGTGACTCCTTTTTGGACGTTGATTGCTTTTGGCTATATACTTTAGAAGTTTTGGTTACATGTTTCGCTTTCCCCGCAATCTCTACTCCACGTGTTTTGCTTGGTTTGATTTTATTCTGGTGTAGAAGTGGTTCTGAAATTGTTTCCGTAATTTTGCCTTTGGTTGGTATTGGTACATCTCTATCCGGCGTTGTTTTCCGCTTCATGTGCTTACTTTCACATTCAGCAAGTAATGCCTTCAGTTTAGCTTTCTCCTTACAACAATGTGAAAGTTGTCTCTCGAGTATGGTAAGTTTGTCTTCAAGAGTTATACTGTCTGATGACGGGAAAAAGCAATCGCCGTCAATGTCAATCGTGGACAAATGTAGCTGACGCTCGAATGCAGCTTTGTTATTTCGGCTGAGCATAAAGTCGTCGTGAATGTGCACTATAAAATTCCAAAACAAGGATTTGGTTGAAAAAGATCAATTAAAATACACTACGACAATATATTTGTGTGTTGTCAAAACAATCAGTAGATATATTTTCGATGAATAAATTACTATAGAGTTATGTAACTTACATAAATTATGCTGCATTCTTCTTTCAAGATTTAAATTTCGTTTTTGAAGAATTTGAATCTGTAAATGAGCCGATTTAAGTGCCATTCTTAATTCCCTCGAATGATGATCTTCAACGTCATGGTCACCCGCCCCACTGATATCCAAGCTACTTCTCCCCAAAGGCACTCCCAACTTAATATCTATTTTCAGTTGGTCCAGTTCAGATTCCCTCATCCCAATGCTGGCTTTCAGTGACTTAATTATATCCATTAGCTCTTGCTGGGTTGATTTTAAGCTGCGATTCTGTAATGTTAACGCTTCTATTCGGCTGTCCGCCACCTACAACAGTAAGGACAGTACTCTGAGTTTACAAGCTAGCTTATGCTTTCACGGAAACGTTTGGAGCACAATAAGAGAAAATCGAGCGTGCAGCAGGGCACTATGTACTCGTGATGTTTAATTTAGTTTCAAACCTTTATATAGTCAAGAGGTGTAGGATCATGGTACTTTCCTGATTGAACAAAGTTACGGATGCGAATACAATGAGGACACAGTTTCGGTGCTGGATCATCGATTTCCATTCCCTGCCTTTGGTAACATGCATTTTTCTTTGTTCCATCTAAGGTACATTTTAATAACAAAGACTCATTATACACACAGAAGACACATAAACGAGAAACCAAATTCAGGAAATCCACCGGTTTCCAGATACTTAAGGTAACGAATTAATAAAATTTGTGTTAAAGCTAAAAACCTTGCACGATGACGCTTGCTTGTAGATTTCTGTCCTGAAGTTGTGCCATTCTACGGGTCTTTTCCAACGACTCCACCTCCTGCTTTTTCACCCTCTCCACAAAATGAGTAATGAGGAGTTTAAGCTCTGAGTTTTCAGATTCCAAATCACGGAATTTGGATCTTGATCCTGGAATTTAATGCCAATGCGTGAATGATTACTGAAGTGTTTGCCATTAACCATTTAGTATATTTTAAAAACTTTTATAATTTGCTATGGCTTACAGGCTCAACATAGAAGTTATTGATCTAAACACTGCTTGGACTTTCTACTTGGAATTTGTAAAAGTGTTAAAGTTTAGATTAGAGCAGTACATTATTTATTATACTGCTTAAAAAAATATTGTTTGAGGGTTGGATAAATTAATAAAATATTCAATTATAAAATAATTACTATTTAATTATTCCAGTGACTCCAAATATGCCGATAAGTCCAGCCAGCGTGTTCCATTTCAATTCCAAGCAATAATGCAATACAGATAGTTATTAACAGTGAGCATGTTAGTAGACCATTAAGCTGACAAAGCACACAGCTGTCTTCAAACATAAATAAATTATATGCTCGTAGCAACAGATACTAATAATAAAAACTTCCGAAATTATTTGTAAATACTACAAAAATAATTGACGATTTCGGTCATCATTTGTGTGCTTACATAGCAACACTTGAAATGAGACGCATAACACATGATAACAGTATCACATTTCCCCGATTTCTACTCTGTTATGAATCACCATATATTACCTACCTACCTATGTGCTATTCCTATACGGAGAAAATAAAGTCTTCACTCATGCTTTTACTTACCCTGCACGCTCTCCTGGATTTTCTCCTCACTTCGTTGCATTGCTAACCTCAGTTGGCTGTTTTCTTTTATCAGCTTTAAATTTTCTTCCTTAAAAGGCTCCACGCCTTCCTCCAATTCATGAGCGATCTAAAAGGAACAAAGATTCCATACATTATGCACCAGATTTGCAACACACAGTATATCACCAAACAAATTGCATGTCACAAAAAATCAAAGGATTTGTATTGCATATGTACTGTAGGTGCAATACTCCAACCCTTTCACCAGTAATGATTCTGTCAAAAGCAAAACAGTTTCTATAGCTCAGGAGTCCTGACAAGTTCTTTGTACATAGATAATCAACAGTCAGGAGTTAAGGAGTAAACACGCAGGCTGAGGGAGAACGTCACAATTGAAATAGAAACAGTAACCAATTTATCATGCTTCATGTGTCACTTCACTTTGTGGATACATTTCTTCTTCTTAATTGGTACCATCAACGGAAGTGCCATATGACAACTCAGACACAGATCCTCTTACACTGTATAACGTCTTCATTTATAGCTTATATTCTACCCAATGAATCATATCCGATGTAATGGATTGTGTCTTCATCCCAACACTGTTTTTTTCAAAAAATCTGTACAGCTGCGATTATACAGCAGCAGGAAGTTTCCCTTGTGGAACTACTGCTGTATAAATCAAATAATGGTGTGCTGTGCAGTACCCGAATCCTAACTGAATATAAATCAGTGTAGTGCTATAATATTCAAAGATTATATTACTGTGTAGAATATGTGTATTGTTGTGTAGAAAATGTAGATATACATATATACTTTACAAAATATTTTTATTGATATTTATTTATTTAAATCTCTAGCACACTTTGCACATTTTAACGTTAGATATTCTAAGATGAGTTAGGTGATCAATGTTGTTTATCAACTTCGACAAGAACTACTGCCACTGCACATACTACAACTACAAACACAGTAGTCTAAAAATCAAAAAAAAAGAATCGACTAAAAAATAATGGCGATTACATTGCTTTAGTCAGTCACCGTGGACTTTCAAGAAGAATGATTATGATCGATGTTGATAGTCACTAATAATAATTCAAATGTCTAACATAGTAAATGCAACGCGGTTCCAGGTATTAAGGGAGTTTACTACTAAGCATTGAACATGGGTGGTCAACGAATGCAGACTAGCGTGAAAGCAGATGCACGGCGTTCTAGTCGTTACTTTCATAGTAATTATTATCGATGATTGACGATAGCATGTATCTCCGGTAAAGATATTTACTTCAATAATTTTTGAAAAATTAAATATCGGTGGGGTGGAGAGCTCGTCTAAAAAATGCAAGCATTGATAAAATACCGCTGTCTTGCGAATAGTTTTGACAATAATGCTGTCCACAAGATAATAATTTAAAGTCCGATCTCGTAATGTACATACTACATGGGCAAAAATGTCGGTGCGTTGTACCACCGTGAGTCCGTCCATTCTATCACTGCATGTGCTTCTTTGTCAAAGAGTTTTCCATTTTCGAGAGTGGGTCCCAAAAATGGAACTCATACTACACGCATGCATAATTTCCTTTCAGACAAAGTACAGCGTGCTGGGGAACAGCTTTTTTCATGTTGTCGATACTTACGTATGTGAGTAGGAAATAATAAAATTAGTACATACGTGCTATATAGTATTTCGAATACATTAAGAGTTCAAAAGTTTTCAGGGATTTTGAAATAATGGGTATATATATAAGAAGTATTTATATATATAAGAAATATAGGTATATACTATCCATGATTGACACTGTTTAGCCTATATACGTCAAAAATGGCGTGAAGGACCAAAAGAAAAATGATGGGCACTGCTCTACATTATTTTCGAAAAGCAAAGCAAACATGAGAAAACAGTTGGCATCATAAATCAGACAGCCTGCAAACAAAGAGGGGAAAGAGGCTATATGCTTAACGCTTTCACGGACTCAACTCTCTTGAAGTAACTCGCTTGATTTAGATCAATAAATTTCGATTATCAACTTTCTCTTTGCAATTCATACACCCACCGTAGTAGCACAGAGCAAGTGTTACGATTAGGACAGATCAATACAGAAAATTAACGTGTTATGCAGCAGTTCCTTGATGGTCTAGTAGACGCCAACCTGTTTGCAACATACTTAATACTTATAATAAAGCATATATTTACATGCAATAATCTTTTACATTAGAAGTTTATGCGTGTCTTCATTCAAAACAAGCTTATACGAAGATTCCGCCCTTCGAACTTCCTAAACACACTCAAAACGTTATGCCCCGAATGCGTGTCTTGCAAGCGAGCAAGCAAAGTAAATAATGGCCAATGCAAGTAAACACACAAGCAAGTGTGTGTGTGGATGTAACTTTCTCCGGCATGACAAAAATTCACGACAAAATCTCCATGTATCTGTATTTGTATTATATGGATACTTGGTCTTTCTATAGCAAACCTAACGAGAAAGGCGATGAAAGTTTTGCTGTTTAAAGGAAAACTATAATATGTACTTCCACCCGTAAAAATACTTGATTGGTGCGTCAAAAGTAATGTTGAGACATAGATTCATACCTGGCTATACAGGAAATGTACATTCTTCTTCATCGCTTTTAGCGCAGCCAGGTCGAATGAGTTCGGTAATCAATAAATCTAGTCATTTACACAGGATTTGGAAGCTCGTAATGTAGTCTGGTAGTTCTTAAAGATTCATAAAAATGGAAGTGAGTACTTCCGAACCAAATTCGCACACTCTGAGGAACGCTTACATAAAAAAATTGTAATTTGATGAGATCATGCCACAATCATTTCTCCTTAATGGATGTTACTCATGCTATGAATACTCCGTATGAGCTCGGTATCCCCGTTGAGAAGAAGCGATAAATGAAAAGTAAATAACATTAATCACCCCATTATTTGATTACAGACAAGAATAACTTGTGCCAATACTCGAATTCCTTCCATTGAGTGACGGGGCGTACTTAAAGTACCTCCTCAGTATTTACTACTAATGGTAAATCCATTCCTTTATTACTGAACTTGCAATTAGCGACCTCCTTAACGCTCTTCATTGACCATAAACTACAGACTGTAAACTATAGGTATTAGGTGCATAAAGCAAAGCATACATGCAAAGAATATACATTTGCAAGCTAATTCCATTCATGTGAGCGACAAATCACTGCATACAAAATACGATTTTAAAAGCAACTGCCCGAATATTCGAGTATATTGCAATACTCAATTAATTAATTTTACTGGATCTTTCAAAACGCAAATACCTTTTTATAAGACGTGGATTCCTGAACATATTTTTTTAAATTGTCCGATGTTTTGAGTAAATCCATGAATAATTTCTCCACCAAGGACAAGGACTCAATCCCGAAGGCATCTTGGTACCCCATTTCGTCCAACTTTTTCCTTACAGTCACGTATCGATTTTGCAATAGGCCACCCATGGATGCAGTGAGAAAATGAACAGATTTTCCAGTACAATAGAAATTACTGACATGTAATTCAGGAACGTCGCTTCATTTAAATGACAAATCTTTTACCGTCTACACTGAGATTCTTGTTGGACGTTTAGGACTTGTGTACAATGATTTACAACGGGAGTTGCGTACAGTGGGATTCAGGTGCATGTTGCAACTTGATCAATAATATCTCATATACTTATTTAATAAATTATTTTTATGCTATACATAGAAAATGCTTAATATTTGCAACCAATAATCTTTCACTCCCCTCTTTCTGTATACAATGAAATATATTTTCTATTGGAATAATCCTTATTCTTAATATTAATATATTTTTTCTATTGGAATAATCCTTATTCTTATTCTTAATATTAATATTTTTGGAATGTATAATCAGCGTATTGTCGAAACTGGACGGAATCGTTACAATTTGACAAGGGCTAGTGGTCCTGTCGGAGAATTCACAATTAATGCAAATGTATTACTTTCACTGACTAAACCGCAATGCCACAAGCCTCGTTAGCTATTAGCTTTAAAGAACCTCAATCACACAATGATGCCATCATTTAATAATAAGTTAACCTATCTGCAACCTCAAATACAGAATCTTCATGGAACCTCGGAATCTTGACGAAACTTGACATATAATGAATCTTTGCGATTTCTCAAATTCACATAATTAATCCTAATGAAACCTAAAATGTAGAATCTTAACGAAACTTTAAATGCAACTTTAGATAAGGAATCTTAATCTTAACGGAATCTCAAAATCATACAAGTAATCCTGATGGAGCCTCAAATAAGGAATCTTAAAAAAATTAAACAAAATCACAAATTCAATAAATAGATCTCAAACGAATCTTAATGATCTCTCAAATTTAATAAATCTCTCCGAAACTCAAAAGGAACCTTAACGAAATCAATACAAAAATAGAAGAATCTTTAATTTGGAACGTCAGTAACAATAAACAAATATTCCTGAACCAACAATAATCTTTAATAATTTGAATCCTGAAATAATTATTAATTATAGCGTCCGCTACGGAACCTTATACCAAAACCCAGAATAATTAAAGATTACAATAATTATGAGGGCCGCAAGTTATTCCGATTTAAGAACCTCAAATTCAACAATGTCAATAATAAATTTATAATTAAATTAAATCAAGATCCAGTGTTCAGTAATGCAGGATTCAATAAATTAACAATGGCAATTTGAAATTATTGTATTAATATAGGAACTTATAAAGGAACTAATATATAAAATACAGAGAGATCAGTTTGTTTGATTTGAGTAGATGATAATAATCTAAATAAATAAAAATTAAATTAAGTAAATAAATAATTAATTAAGTATAGATAAATACAGATTATATTTTAATTATACAATTGGTTAAATAATATAAACAGAAACCGGGCCGTGACATTCCGGGAATCGGTGGGGAGGCACTTGGGAAATTGTGTTGTTATCGCTTTCGGTTGTCCAGAACTGCAGAAATGACAACAGGGTAATTTGAAAATCTGGAAGAATTCGCGGGTCTGCCGCTCAATGGTCGAATTTGCACGGAGCGAATCGTCATTGAGCGAGAGCTCATACGACGTGAGGAGTCGGATGGAGCGGCAAAGTTCGAAAAGTAAAATAAACTAAAAGTTTAAACAAGACGGAATAATATGTCGGTGGCCTGATAAATAGCGAAGCTTAAATTGAAAAAGCATAAAAATATAATTAACTCAAAGGAAATATCCTTCGTCCTAAGCAGATTTCACAAGTACAAAAAAGTGTTGTAATTATTTCAATTAATTTTACTACAGAATCCTAATTATTTAGATTATTATTTTTAAGTTTGTAGGGATTTTTGAGGACATTTAAAAAATAATACTCATCATTCATCAACACACTCCATGCCTTATAAAAGTATTTAATAGTGCTACTTGTTGTGTCGGTCGAGATTCCCCGAAAGCCCGTCTGAACGATTATTACATATTGTTGCTCGGAAGGGGCTCAAGTACTAAGAATAATAATAATTATTGTTATTTATTATCAATTACATTTTTTAAAGCTCCAGCTCATAGCTGCACTCAAAGTATTCTTCAATAATTATAATTACATTGTCGGTTGAAGCAATTCATATTACTTTACATTGCCCTTTTTATTTTTTCTTATTATTTTGTTTTCAATCACAATTTTTTTATTCGACAAGTGTTCCTTGAACTCACTTGGTTATATACATTATAGGTATTCAATATTGAGTTAATATTGTAAATTAATTTGTTTAAAAGTATTTTTTTTAACTACTTTTGCATAATTGAGAAGGCAGGAATAGCATTCTGTCCTCTAAGGATTTTCAATTTTTAAGTACTCATTGCTTGTGTGTGTGAGGAACTCGCTGATATTCTGCTCAATACGTGACGCCAATATTATTAAACCGGAAATTATACAGTTATTTACTTGTTCAATTCTGTGATTGTGAGGATTTCTTGTGAAGCAGTTATGGACGAGTAAGTAATATTTTATTTTTATGATGTTTAAACACGTGGAGATTTATTTTTATGATTTATTTTGGTTTATTTAATTAATTTGTTATTATGGTAATTTGTTAATTATTGGCATGATTTCAGCTATTAAATTGTGTGGTTTTCTGATTTCATTTTAGACTTAGAAAGGTCGGGTCAGGGGCTGCCATGGAAGAGGACATAGATGCAGATGAGCACTTAGTGAGTGCAGTAATTTATTTATTTTTGCGCATTTTCATTTATATGTACTAGTATTATATAGGATCATACTTGAATGACTATGTTTTTGCCTTTAGCCACCCCTTGAAGTAGGGCCTCAGGAACACAGACTGCAGTACACATATGGGTTGTGGTACATTGGGAAAACCAACTACCAACAGTATGATTTAACGCTGAAAAAAATTGGCCGATTCGCATCCGTCGAACAGTTTTGGGCCCTTTATTCTCATCTCGTCCGACCTTCTGATCTGCATTCTCCATCAGATTTCTTCCTTTTTAAAGATGGTATAAAGCCAATGTGGGAGCACAAGGTAATTATTATTGAATGTTGAGTTGTGGCTTAAGATTCCTAATCAGGGAACAAGAAGGGAGATAGATTAGTATTACGTAGATTAGTCATTTACGATTTCCTGTCTATTTTTGTTAAATCTGCACTGAGGAAATCATTCACGTTCACAATACCTAAATTTACCATGTAGTTGGAATGGTGGGTGAACTCATATTTTTAAGAGCGCGTTGTAGGAAATTCCTAAGTTAAAGATTAAGAGAAAAACAACGTGCAAGTTACTAATGTCAACGTCCGCTTAATTATGTGTAGCCACACAGATGAAACTTGTTATCTTATCAGTTTCACATTTAATTAAATAGTAAGCGCGTGGAATATAATACTCTGACAATCATCTAAAAACGTGCGTGCTGTCTTTCCTTACAGGGAAATAGGGAGGGTGGCCAGTGGCTGGTTCGGTTAAATAAGGGTCTCGCAGCACGATGTTGGGAAAACCTAGTAATGGCAATATTGGGAGAGCAGTTCAACGTTGGGGATGAGATTTGCGGAGCCGGAGTTTCAATGCGGCAGAAAAAGGATTGTATCTCGCTTTGGAACAAGACATCTGCAGATCAGGAAACATCCGAGAAGATCCGTGATGTTATGCGTAAGGTTTTGAATCTGCCATCACACTTTCAGCTGGAGTATCGCTGCCACAAGGACGTGCTCCAGTGGTTAAACAATAGAGATGTCGGCCCGCCGTCGGGAACAAGTAAACCAAGATCCGCAAGTCCAACAATGGAGTCCTTGCCCCTACGTGGTTTCAGTGGTGGAAGCGGAGGCGGTGCTCCTGGACTGCACTTGCCGAACTCAAGTAATGCCCACCGATAATGCATTATTACTTGAATTTTAAGCAATCGTGTAATTCTAAAATTATTAAATAAATACAAATTCATACCATTACTGTACGGATGTAAATAAGCTTGGAGAGTCTGGATAGACGAAAACAGCTACCAGTTCCACACTCAATTCTTGTAACTGTAACTTCAATGTTATTATTACACACCCTTGATTACCCTTAAAATTTTATCATTAATTTGTCAGTCATATTTTCCGTGTAATCTTTCTAATGCTTGCAGTTAGTTCAATGAGCTCTAACAAATTGTTATTTGACACAAGCTTGACTATTTTTTGCTTAAATACAATAACCCTCGTTTTTTCTTAAATACAGTAACCCTTGTTTTGTCTTACATGCATAATTAACCCTCGTTTTTTTTAAAATACATAACCCTCATTTTGTCTTCATGCATCAAAATAACAAGTAACCCCCAATTTTTTTTCTTTAATATTCATCCCTCGTTTTGTCTTATCTAACCTTATTTTTAATGCTAATTTCCCCGTTTGTCTTTCTAATTAATTTTTTTTAATTATTTTTTTAAAATTTTTTAAAATTTGTTTTTGTTGCACACATTCAACATTTAGCCTTTTTTACAAAATATTGCTATATTATTATTTGTGCAATCCCAAAATGTACCAAAAGTTTCATCTATTCATGCTCTCACAGTCACCCATGCCATGTCTAAAATGCCATATAAAAGAATAATATTGAGGAGCATCAACAATGCACCAAAACAACAATATGATTGAGTTTTGGAGGATTGAACATGTTTTGGCATCGTGAGTTCCTGCTGAGCTGATCGTCCAAAAGCTGATCTTCGCTTCAAACCAAACAATGCTGCTGCGTATATTTTTAAGCAACCGGTCTGAGATCTGAAGGGTATTGACATCTTTACGGCAGCGACAGCAGCAGGATCAGGAATTCCCTCTGCCCAGTAACTAAATGAGGTGGGAATATTTGAATTTATTTTTGTGAGCACATGTTCCGATGATGTTGATCCGACGATTCGGTTAATTTGGTTTCCGGTAGCCTGTTGTTTACATTCTTTACATATACCGGAGAGCAGAATTCATACTAATTCTTACATACATCCCCAAATTCTTATCTCATAATTTGTAAATATAATTATTCTTAATTTAATTTAAAATGAAAAAAGCATCAAATTATATTAAATTGCGTTTATTATTATCATTAACAATAAGCGTAAATTTTTGACAATTTGTCATAAATAACAATAATTAAATTTATTATTGTTGTATCATGTGTGGAATATTTTGCCTCGTCTCCCGCAGCCACCCGGAAGAAGAAATAGATAATCAGGTTAGTCAACGCAATGCAATGCCCGGCGGACACAAATTTATGCTTCAATAAAATAAAATATATGATAAATTGTAAAGCTGTATATAATTTGTAATATGTGTGGCGTAAAAATGTGGTACAGTAATGGCTAAAAGTGTATTTTTGTATTATTTTGGAAATATGTAAAATACTGACATTGATTGATGGTATGCTAAATTAAAATTAATTTTTTGAAGTCGGGAATCACAACTCCGGCGGTGGCGAATACATCAAAACTACTGGAAACAACGATTTTGCCTCTCTTGAAGAACCGGGGTCCGGACGCGGAACACGTCGTGTTTTCAACAAGTACAAGCTCCTCGATCAAGATAGCTAGTTATATTTTATGGACGCAAGGAAACTCAGTACAGAAACAACCTATTGTGTCCGAGAGCAAGATTTTTTCATTTAATGGCGATATTTACGCTTTTGATAATTCCCCACTACCGTCTGATACCAATGATGGCCTTTTCTTATTCAACGCAATAGAAGAATGTACCAGCGATGATGATTTCCTACTTTTAATTTCAAAACTTCAAGGACCGTTTGCATTGATACTGTTGGAACGGTTGAAGAACCGGTTGTGGTTTGCACGGGATTACTTTGGAAGATCGAGTTTATTGTTTGGTGTGGATGGATCTTCTTTCTTTATTACCTCTGTTGCGCCTTACAGTGAGGAAGGAAATATTGTTGAGATACCGTCGTCTGGAGTTTTTTGTCTTGACTTAAATAGTAATTGTTTAAATTTGTACCCTTGGAAATGTTTAAACAATAGGATTCATGTCAAACAGTGTACTGAGGATTTACTAAGTTTCTTAAAATCTAGATTAGACGTTGTGACGGAAACCAAAGAGAGCATAATACCCAGTGTATCTTGTAGGCTAAAACGGGTTACTTTAGATTCTAGTAATTTGACTGACCTGCAAACACTTGTAAGTTCCAAGCTTAGTGATAGTTTATTAATTTTGAAGGTTAGGGAGATTTTAAAAGAACCCGTTGCTAAATTTTTGAAAAAGTTAAGATTAGCTGTCAGGCAACGCGTGGAACTTAAACCACCATTCTGTAAAAACTGCTTGGTAAAACAATCGTTGACTTCAGCTCGAACATGCTGTCATTCAAAAATAAGTGTTTTATTTTCTGGGGGTTTAGATTCGACAGTGTTGGCGTATTTAGTATGTGAGCTATTAGCTCCTGAAGAGAGTGTGGATCTGATAAATGTCGCTTTCTCTGTGGATGAAAATCCAAATTTTAATGTCCCCGATAGACAAACGGGTTTAGATTCATTTAAAGCTTTAAAAGACATTTTCGAACCCCGTGGCGTTGCTGTCAATTTCGTAGAAGCAAATGTTACTAAGACGGAAGTGCAGAGAGTTCGTCAAGAAATTGTGTTAGACCTTGTGTCTCCTCTTCGTAGTGTTCTTGATGATTCCATCGGATGCTGCTTATGGTTTGCCTCTAGAGGGAAGGGGATTTTAAAGGGTCGAGAAAGTGAGACCTTACAAGAAGAATACACATCTCCTTCAAGAATTATATTTGTGGGCTCCGGTGCGGATGAACTATTGGGTGGATATTCCAGACATCGTTCAGCTTTTGAAAACAAATCTTGGGAAGGTCTTGTGAATGAAATGCAAGAAGATATCGATCGCATATCAATGAGGAATCTTGGTAGAGATAATCGTATAATAACAAATCATGGGGTGTGCCCCAGGATGCCATTTTTGGATGAAAACGTCGTTAAATTTTTAACACAAGATTGTGATATTTGGAGTAAGTGTTGCCCTTTATTCCCTCGAGGTCTCGGTGAGAAGATTTTGTTGCGTGCAGCAGCAGTGGAATTATTTGGAGCTGAATATGTTAACCTCGCATTATTTCCTAAACGAGCCATGCAGTTCGGGAGTCGGATTGCTAAATTAGAAAACAGTAAAGAGAAAGGGGGCGATGTTTGTCAAAGGTTGGGAGCAGCGTCCAAAAACAAGTGATATAATATGTAATAAACTTTTTAATCTATTAATGACTTTATATACGGACTACACTACATAATGAATTCCATTAAATTATTTTTACTCCATGTATTTACAGCTATAAGCAAGCTGTAACTTCACTACTTCACCATTTGTTAACTTGAGTCATTATAGAAATATTTTTACCAGAATTAGAAAATCATTCATCATGATTCCAAGCTTGAATAAATTATTAATAATAAGAAGAAATTGTATTGTAGACCTTCAGATTTATTATTGTTATGAACTTGTCAGTTGTATATACGTTCCGAGGCTAACCATGAACAAAGCATGTTGAACAAAGCATCAACGTTTTCACTTTAGAAATTGTTGACATTGCACCGATTATTGTTGACAGTTGACACTGCATTTTCAATGTTTATTATAATAATTTTATTATTACAGTAAGTGCATTCAAACAGCCCGTGATTAAAATTAAGACAAATAAAATTGGAACTACTTGTACAGTAGTATATTGAATTTAATAATGCTCTGTACAGACATTTCAGTCTTGAATAATAGATTGGAATACGTGTAACTAATGGCCATTCCATTAATTCATATTAAATTAAATAGTAATTATTCCAGTAGTTTTGTCAATGTCGAGCTTTCGATAATGGGGTAGTAATATATTTCAGGCCTATGAGGATACAACTCTAATGCAGGAATACCCGAAGGATAAATCAGAGTATAAGCTCTCACTTGTTCAAGAATGACAAAAAAATATTGAGTGTAAAAACGAAGTACTAATGCTCTGCATAATTACCGTAAAATCACTTAATGAGCTGAGAGAAGCCGTGATGGACGACAAGTCCACAAAGGAGTGCTCGAGTATCTATTTATGTAAGCATTAATCCCGGTGACACGCAATATGACATTTTTAACATATTGAATGTTTTATAAGTTGAATGCACGTCAGCTAGTTTACGCTTATTTATAGCCACACTATTATGCGGCGGATTCAAGGAAGAATGGTTTTTCGGAACGTCACCACTTGATCAAATATGAAATTGTCAAGTGCGAGAAGATCGATGTAGTAAAGAGTTTGATACTATAGCAGGCAGAGCATCTTAAAGAATGTCATCTATTGGAAGGAGACAAGTCCTCCGTGAACATTGAAGGCACTGTGGATGTCAGAATGCCTGACAAGGATTGTCTGGAAATAATACAAGCATATTGTAATGTCAAATAAAATACATGAGTAGATGCGTGACTTTTAGGTTTGAGTTAGAGTGAGAATGAACGTCAGCCAATATGGCTTAAGAGAGAAAAGTTTTCCAGTTCACAAGTGAGTAAAACAACTTGCGGGGATTTAGATTGTACGTCAAGTATCGCCAGAATCTTTTCCAACGTGCAGTAGAGGGTTATAAATGTTGAATGAGTGCCAAGCCTGCAAGTGGTAAAAACAAAAGTGCGGTTCAATGGTGGAATGGAAGTGTTTGAGTTCCTTGCTAATACTAATGCTTTAGAGGCGGCTTAATATTGTGTTGCAGGAATTATTTTGACGTTAATATATTCCAACAACAGTCCAGCAGAGCATCTTTAGCTTTACCCGAAACTTCGGCTTTACATTTATTGCATATGGTTATGGTCGGGATTCGGGATATTATATAGCAGAATGTAGAGAAAAGGAGCCATTCGGAATCATAACCACACACTTGTATTTCAAAATTGATACATAAGATAACAATGCATGTACGAAAATTGAACCCTCAAGCTTTACCGCAGTAAATTTATATCTAATAAATTATGTATAATTTCTTAGAATCTCCACAACTTCCTTAGAATCCCTAAAATTTCCTTGGAATCTCTATAATTTCCTTAGAATCTCTATAATTTCCTTAGAATCTCTTATGATTTCCTTGAAATCTGTATAAATTCTTATCTCCACAATTTCCTTTGAATCGCCATAAATTCTTTAGAATCTGTATAAAATCCTATGCACGGATATTTATAAATTTCCTAGGATTTTCAGTTTCTAATCGTGGTCAGCATACTTGAATATAATGAATCACATGCTGAAGTGAGGAACATCACGCTATCATAATTGCCCGAGGGTCAATAATTTCCGAAATCTACAACATTATTTTATAACATAATTTCCGCCTAATCTCCACTCGTTCTGTGTACGTTCCATTAATATTACCAAGTGCTACGGAGAAAGTTTTACGATACCCTGGAGTCTCCATGGACTTGGATTGTTCCTGTGAGCCTCTTATTTTAATTGCGCTCTCATCAATATGAAGGCAACGTTGATGGTTATGCATACCGCACATTAACATAAGCTTTGCAGGTGCCTCGTTCTTCATGAAAGTAGATGAGTTTGGAGATAGAGCGATGTCCTCTCATGATGTGATGATCCTACCAAAGCTGTCGACCGAACACCCTCCCCTATACACTTGCCACTATAATTCTACAAGCGACGGAAAGCTCAAGTTTTTACAATAAGCTTTGGTGATACCCAACTTTCCCATTAGAATGTGGTAAAGCACAAGTTGAAAGCTGGGAACTCATGTGCGAAAGGACATACAGATCATGTTAAAGTCGCAACTTCTGTGTCATGTGGTGAATTGTAACCTGCATGGCCTATGCTCTCACAAATAGAAAAGTGTCGGAATGAGAGTAAAACTTATTATTCCACCAGCAAAAGTATTCTCTAGCTCGTTGGTTTACATCAAGAATTTTAGCGGATGAAATCCAGATAGGATTCTCATTTCCCAGTTACACACACTTTCCCTTCAAAGGCTGACATAACTTACGACCTTACATCTTCCATCCCATGTCTGCAATCAGGTTGGCTTTTTAATAGAATGTGTGAAATAACATCCTGGGACAATCAATAAAATAATTCTAACACTGTGTAAATTTATGGTTAAAGTGTCTGTAGTCTCATTTTAACTTTATAGCTATGGCTCTAATTTTCTTTTTTACACCGTTAAATCCTTCTTAAATGGCAATCGTATGTTTGAGTAAATGCGTAATTTTTAGGAACGGAAATAATCGTTTTTTTGTAGCACAGGAATGTGATCCATAGTCTCATCATTGCATGGAGGATTTTCAGGGAAAGAGACATAGACGTCTCACAACACAACCACGCATGTTGTTCAGCATAAGTTTAGTAGAAGTTGTGTACAGAAGATTTTGAGAGCTCATCTCCCTGATGATATTAAAGCTTTAGTATACTACTACCTTCGGCTACTATTTGCCTAACTCAAGTTTACAATTAAAATGAATAAAGCATAACTTGCTAAGGATTTGAATAAGATGCATTTGAGTATCACAACAAGTATATGACTTTTGGTCGAGATGAGGGATCTATTTTAGGAGATTTCTCGTAATGCCCGCATCCGGGTTAAAAATAACCCTATACTTTCTTTCTTCTCGCTCCGTCGTCTTGAGTGGCTCATCTGTAGAGCAGTCAGTGAGCCTAGCATGGGTCTTTTATACATGTCTCAATACAAGTTGCAAGCTTGCTTGGATCGTCTGCGACCCTTTACTAGATACTTGTCTTCCCTTTGGTGTGCCTGAATTTCGCTTGGTTTGTCGCTCCATTTGAAGCACTTGAGCTTTTTACACACGTAGTATTCTTGTATCCCTCTCTTCAGACAGATCCATTCACACACGCTCTCCTTATGGGTTGGGCAACACTCATTAATATTTAGTATTATTCTTACCTCCCAACACAATTAGATTTGAAATATATTTTTACGTAATTACTGTTCAACAAGTCTCCTGTGCGGATATACGTGTAAAATCCAACGTGCTATATACTTCAAATAGTTCAAATTTCAAATACACACAAACAACACAGCTCTTTGTCCATACAGCAACATTTTTCCTACAGCAACACTTTACGTGCAACAACTCTGCGTACGGCAACGTTTTAACGTACAGCAACACTGCTATACATATAGGATTTACTAAGGACCCGGCGGACTTTGGATTGAGGAAGGAAGAGGAAGGGACAATGTTGCGGTGTAGTAGTTGGTTGTGTCACTTTGGAAGATTGTGCATTAAAAGGAAATACTGGAAATGGTGGACACTGTGGATACTTATTGTTACTAGTGTTTGTAATCAGTTAATTTGTGGAGTGATTCCGTGTGTAGGTGCTCTGAGTACATTAAGCCGGCGAGTTGTTCATACTAAACAGGGTATAGTTCAAGGATTTTTAGGCCCTGGAAACGTTCATCTACCTACTTACTCAAGTTCCCACAATTACCGGGGTCTGGGTGTGCGTCCCATAGTTGAAGTACGGGTTGATTGTTTCCACAATACAAATTTTCTTACAATCTGATAAGAACTTCTTCTCGAATCTTCCATACTCTGCTTATGCCTCCTACTATCTGTTCTGATTTTCTTTATAAGAACTGACACGATTTTTGTAACGTAGTTCCTGTAGTTCATGACTGACAAGACAATGCATTGCACCATAATTTTTTTATTCTGCATTATCTATTTTATATTCTCTAAGTTGTATTCACTACAAATAACTTCAATAATTTATTTGCAAAATCAATTATTTCACATCCATTCTAAGTATCTACATATATTTAACATCTTTTGTATGTATATAATAATTATTTTGTTAAATACATGTTTTCGACTCCACATATTAGTAGCACAATTTACAACCTTTATTTTTTCATTTATGTACATACACATATATGTATACAGATATTTGTATAATTTTGAAAAATATAGAATTTTTAAAGAAATCATGAGGTACAAAATAGGATTTAGCAAGTAGAACGCACGAAATAAGCTTCATTTGGCAATTTCTTTAGATCTTCCAAGGCATTCCATACGCAAGTCCACCAGTGCGGACTTTACGCTACGACAGTCCAGCAGCATTACCGTACTCATCAAAAAATGACGTTTACTTTGCTAATGTGACTAAGCCACCGTGTCCAAGAAGTTATGACGAAGTATTAAATCGGACAAGATCTGAAGATCCGATCCGTGCCCTCAAGAAAACCATTGACGCGGAGGATTGCTTGTACTTGGATATGTACGTGCCCTATTCCTACAACAGTAAGTTGTGCAGTCTCAACCGTTTTACGCTTGTTTACGTCTTGTATTTACGTTGTTATATTGAATTTTGCTGTTGGTCCAATTTTACTCTTGAGATGTTGAATTTCACTGTTGGTATGTCCAACTTTACTCTCAGGATGTTGAATTTCCTGTTGATATGCCGAAGCTTACTCTTGATATATTGATTTCCTGCTTATTCTATAACAATTTTTACATGATTGTGTTCCGTCGGTATACAAAGATTGCACTGGAGGACCACAGCACACACCTCAATTTGCTTTGTATATACATGGAGCATGACCCAGGAGAGACAAATCTTAAGGAAAAATGAAATTATGTAGAGGTCCATGTTGAATGTAGACAGCTGTCAGGTACAGGGGGACTGTCAAAGTAATAGATGATTACTTGTAATGATTTGACAGCTGATAAAGAGAAGGGAGACGGCTTTCCGGTGTTAGTTTATGCAAACTCTCAATCAGACATGGGCGAGCCATGGGATGGAAGTAGTGTGGCGGCCATAGGAAATATCATAGTTATTTCTTTCCGATATCGGGTAGGGGTCCTTGGCTTCGTCCGACCTGGATATTCAGATGAACTTCGAAGTAACTTCGGCCTGTGGGATCAGCTCGCGGCTCTGCAGTGGATAAAAGTATGAAATGGTTACACTTTTTTCCCCTAAGACACCCAGTATTAAGTTATAAGAGATTAAGAGTCTATCAAAGTACTTTAGCTTGTGTGAGTGAAAAAATAATTCATTTTAGATATATCATGAGTATATATGTATACGGAATATTACAGTTGTCAGTATACTAAAAGAGTACTACGAGTATTCGCAATGTATTTTAGTAAAGGATTCATCGAATATGATACACACCTATCTATAATAACTATAAAGTTATAGACATACCGAGAGTATGTTTATGTATATATTATGAGGCTTGAAAAACAGCCCCATGCCTTGTAATTAATCTTAATGGTTACTTTTCTGTTCTACTACGAAAAAACCACTAGGAGAATGTTGACAGATTTGGGGGAGATCCAAACAAAATAACTCTTATGGGATACGATTTAGACGCAAACTTAGTTGGAGTGCTAGCATTGTCTTCAATATCTGTGGAAGCCTACGAAGGTGAATGAAATCAAGTTTTTGTTGATTATTTTGAGATTGTATTACACAGTTTGGTCCATTGTTCTTAAAACTTTTGTACAAATGAATGTGTAGCAGCGTATATGGCATATAGAATATATAGAGAAATGTCTTTTTTAAACATGCAGGACTCTTCCATCGTCTCATCCTTTTAAATGGTTCTCCTTTCTCCCCAACGAGTATAAATCATCAGCCGCATGATACGACGGTAAGTTGAAATGCCAACAATCTTGGACTCTTTCCAATAGTTCCTAAGAGTGGCAAAATAGCTTCAGAAAAAAGTACAAGTGTAGAGTTACTGATAAGATTCTCATATTTGTTTGGCATTTCTCTCTCTCTCTCTCTCTGCTGCGTTTCTCTAGTATCAACTTTCTAATGCTCTGAATTGCCCCCTTCGCGAGGGCACTGGAGAAGAGAGCTTACTGTCTTGTCTCAGATCAAAACCAACACCGGAATTGCTGGCGGCAGCGGATAAAATCGGTACACCGTTACTCTCCTATAGATTTGCACCCAATGTGGATGGGATTATTGTTAAGGAGGATCTCCTTCAGAATGGAGTTAGTAAAGTCAAAATGGACATACTGGGGCGTTATGACCTCCTCTGTGGTCTTCGCTCCGGCCCAACTCTCCCGCGGATTGGTCGACCACCTTGGCAAAGTTTTAACTTGGAAAGATTTGTCACATCTGTTATAAAATTGACTTTAAGAATGGAACCAAGTTCCGAGCCGACACCGGAGGTCAAAAAGGTGCGACTTGTCTCATATTTTAGTCCGTAGTCTCTCTATGTACTGCAATGGCAGTGTATAATGATTCTAAACGCAATGTCATGATTGTAAAGGCAGCGTGTAATTTTTTGCAAAGAGAATGTTAAAGCATTAAAGTTATATAGGATAAAGACATAACTAGTACAAATATATGTTAAGGCAATGTAAAAGTTGATATGCCTATGTAAAGGCAGTGTAAAGTTTGAATGTAGAGTAGAGGCAATATCGTTATATTTATTGCAAGTCATACATTTATTATAGCAGACTTATGTAGTCTTTTTACATTTCCCATGTTCTGATGTCCTCATTCATTACGTGGGATTTATATTACATAGCTTTTTCATTGCAGATAAATTTAAATGCAGTTTAAAGGCTCGAAAAGCTCAAGTTGACTTTTATTCCAACATTTCACAGAGCCTGATTCAAGCTATCTACCACGAGTACGGAGAGGCGCCGTCCATGCGAGACTTAATATCGGACTTTCTTCTAGTTCATCCTACGATAGAATTATTGAATGCACATTCCAAAACAGGGAAAAACACTTTCTTTTATGTATTTACTGACTATGATCCGCAACGAAAAGAAAAAGTAAGACGAGCTGTTTTTGGCTAAGACTCTATTTATTTTACTTGTGATTTATTTCCTTTCGTAATTTTTATTGCTCTCCTGTCTTGCAGCACAGCGAAATTCCGTACATCTTCAGTACGGAGGTTTACCGCTGGAAGTATGCGGGATCCCTCCAAACCATTGCAGAACTTCAGACCTTTGAATTGCTCATTACATTGTTGGCAAATTTTGTTCGAACGGGGTATGTTTATGATTAGTGAACTGATGGAGTTTGTATATATTACCTGTCAGGAATTCCAGTTGTTGTAATTCTTTTTGTCGGCTGTGTGCCCCTCTTTAGGGATCCCAACATCTCTGACAGGTCCGAACGCTACACGAATGCTGCCAGCTCCTGGCATAAGTACACTGATGATATGGGCTTGTACTTGGAAATGGGTAAGTGAGACTTCACGGCTCCAACACACTAATTAAATTATAAGTGGCTTTGTTTGTTGAGACTGACTACAGTAATAGCTATATATACATTCTGCTGTGAGATCATGTATCGGTTACGTCGTTATCGTTTAAATTGATGAGTTCAACAAAGTGATGTGTTCAGCCAAATGATAATTACTTTGTTCAACAAATAAAGTTAAGTGCATGTATTCAACCAATAAAGTTTGGTTCATATGTGTTCAACAACTCAGGTTTGGTTTATATGTGTTCAGCACCTAAAGTTGTAAGTTCATGAGTTCAACAAATCGGGTGTGTTGACATGTCGGTACTTGTGACACGACTACTATGTTGATCGACTGGGTTTTAACCAAATTGGGTATTTATGTGTTCCAGGGAAGGACGTAAAAATCCCAGCAAATTACCGTAAATCACAAATGAACTTTTGGTCGCGAGTATTCCCGGCTGTAATTCAACCATTCGCTCGGTCATTAAACAGCGGAAACTTGACACATCTAGAAGGTTTTCCTTTCGGGAGTTTCAACCACGGTCATGATGAAACTGAAGTAAAATTAGGCGGCGGTGGAACTCACATGTATCCATATCATCCTAATCGGAACACGAACATTCACTCCACCACTAATACAACCAACTCATCCATGTCACAGAATACAGTGGTTCTGATCGGTTGCCTCTTGCTCCTGCTCAATACGCTGTGCTTCCTCGGACTTTTTTACCAAAGAGAAAGACTGAAAAAAGCTGAACTTCAGCTGCGAAGACGGTATTTAGAGACACATCGTGGCAGTGAGACGGAAAACGACGCTGAGATTCATGATGAGGATGACAGTGCTTACAATCGTGCGCCACGTATGATGACATGTCCGGTGCCATCCCGGGATGCAATGTCGGAGACTGAGACTGAAAATGGATTTGGCCCGGATTTCCTGGGACCAAATTACGACCCTCGTACAAAAGTGAATAGATGGATGAGTTTACAAAATCAAGCTCATTTCAATGAAATGACTCATTTCCCTCAGCAACTCACTCCACTGCCAATGAAAATTCAAGTGAGTTCAGTGCAAAGAAGTCCGAAGCCAGCGGATGTCTTACCTCATTTCCCCTACCAAGAACCTTTTCAACCTCTGCAAAATTTTGACATCCCCTATGCGGATTCGAGAAATACGTCACCCTCCATCGCCACCTCAACAGCTTACAATAACAATTTGACAACCAATAACTTTAATAACAGTCAGAGACGAACACTTCCTAGCTACGAAACTAATTCGGAAGCACCGAGTAGTCCCAAGCGTGGATCAGTCCTCATTGTGAGGGACTTGGACCCCGTGGATGCGGAAGTAGAAAAAATCGGACCAAAGTATATCCCAGTAAAGACAGGGACACTTAAACGGTCGGTTGGTGTCGGTATTGATGATAGTAAGGATACGAGTGCTGAAAGAACTGATAAAGCCGACTCCCCTGCTGTTCCAAGTGTTCCAACAATTAGCAAAAAGATTACATTCGCAGATGGGTTGTGAGGTTTGTGACCTGGATCTTCTTACGGAAAAATGACATTTATGTTACTTACAAGACAAAAACTCAAAAACGAACAAAACCGTATGTTAATTCTTTGGTTTTGTTTACTGCACTAAGATTATAAATAATATTAAATATGATGTTCGCAATTTGGCCGGGATGTTGAAGGCTTAAACTTTTCAGTGCGAACGGACATTTTTGGAAAAAAGTATTATTTCAGTATCTGATACTGCCATGAATAGCCAAGCAAATATTAATACTGCATAGTTAAAACCCAGTTTTTAGTGAATCAAAAATTTTTATTTAGGAATATTGAATGTCCTTTTGACATTACATAAATATACTCTTCACAAGTAAGACTTTTTTCATTTGTATTGTTTTTAAAGTTGTAATGTTTTCACTTCACAGCTTTATGTAGCTAGATTTCAATAAAAGCTATGGCGGGATAGAAGCAAATCAATATTTGACTAGTAATGTAGAAAATAATTGCAAGCTAATAGCAAAAAACAATTACCTCATATTATAATTGCTAATTTTCCGGTTGGAAATGAATCAAGAGATACATATAAACATAAATCATTACCAACAGTTCACTTATACCTTCTGTTCGGAAATAAAATTCTCTGACCGCTATTGTAACTTCCACTCTCACTTGAATCGCTACTTGTCGGTTTTAAAGCTCGATCTGAGGAATAATTGATGCTGTTGTTAGAGGAAATGACACACAGTTGGGATTCTTGGCTCCAGTTTCTTGAGAGATTTGTCTCAGTGGTCATCCTTTTATGGGTTGGCTCGGGAGGAAACCATAAGTCCGGTTCTGGTTCTGGATCATACTTGGCACGTTCTTCCGAATCGGAATATTTCCCCATATTTTCCGATCTCCTGCCCTGTAGAATTTTTAGCAGCATTTAGATTCAGAGATATAGAATATTTCACGTCCAAAAGAATATTATTCAGTTCCAGTATTTCATGTACAGATAAATCATACAAAAATATTTACATAATTTAAAATTCACAAACTATTTTAGTAAAATCATAATAATGTATAATCATGGTAAATGTACTTATTATTACATATTGCACTATTAAAGAGCATATCGATTAAATATAATTTATGGCAAAAAATTATTAAAATAATAAAAATACCGCTTGGGAAGCGTCCTTTGAATTAGATGGAGTTATTGATAGCCAAGAGGGCAAACTGATATTTCTTCCTGCCACCCGCCTTACTTTCTCATTCAAGAAGCAGTGGAAAATGAACAGGAAAATCCCCTGGAGAAAACATACACAACATACATTTGGTACTAGAAAATGTAAGTACATCGGCATTTACTTCTAACGAAAGAAAATTTCTAACGCAAGAGTACAGACAGACCTGAGATGAATTCAGCAGAACAAAAATGTATGATGCTACTTTTGCCGTCATTTCAGATGGACTTGAGAGGATAAATCCGGGCATCCAAGTTATCCCCAGTAGTACGGTAATGGAAAATGCCCCTCGAATCCATGTTCTGCGGAATGAACAAAAATGAGAGTAAGGAACTAAAAAATCAAGCAAGACAAAATAAATTGGGAGACAGTACGTGTAACTACGCCGTCGTGTTTGCAATGAAGCAGTTGACACTCTCATTTGAACCGCTGTTTTTAAGGCTACGAATAATATTATCATGTTCGCCTGCAAATTATAAACTCGTTGTCAGTTAATTACAGCAACATTCATTAATTAATTACTCATTTATTCATTAATTACAGCTAAAATTATTAAGAAGATGCTACATGTCGAAGTAATTTATTTCAATATTTAAAAACATCATTAATTCACTAATAAATCCACGTAATATTGCATAAACGATTACGTACCACAATCACCAGCCCCACCGGCAAAATGAAACTCCAAATGTATGGTCCTTCCAGCCAGCAGCTATAAACATAGATATGAAAATGTAAATCAAATTAAAATTTAGTAAATATATTTTCGTAAAGAAATGTTCTACATATGGAAATTTTCAAAAAATTCCTTACTACATCTCTCCACCATAAGGTTGATGACTCAACAGGTGTCCGACAACACAGGTGATACCCACAATTAAAACTGGAATCCCATAAGCAAGAATTCTGTAAATGGTGGTCCGACTATGTCCGGAATCAAACACACGCACCACCATCTTGTATAAGTGAACGCCCTCTATGGCCATCCAGACAAATGCCGCCAAATAGATGTAATGGGTTAATATTCCCACAGCAATACACAATCCCTACAGTATATGGCAATCGACATTTCAATAATATTATTTTACTCGGCAATCATAATTATGCGGTTACTTTATACGTTAATCATGTATTTAATCAACATCATATCAATTAGATTTTGCTATTACCATTGGCAGATTAAAGTAGTGGCGATCAACCAGGAACAATAAAAGGATCATGCCTATCATTAGGCACAGGCACAAATGCTTGGTAATTGTAGTTCTCTGGCTTTGAATTGCATTCACGGCTGACAGAACGACCACACTGGCTAGTAAGCAGAGAACAGACGCTGAACCGAAGATGAATGTTAGGACCTCTAGTCCCAAATCTTTACCCTATTCCAATGGTAACACGATTAATTCTTAACTTCTTAAAAGTCTCAACAAAAGCTCATCACATAAACGAATAACGTCATCCATACCACATAATTATGAGAATCCATAAGGACAGCAAATGATGTTAAATGGTTGCAGTCGCAAATTGTAAAGGTGCTAGTACTTAGGTTAACAGTGCAACCATGTGGTGACCACAAACTCAAAAACGTAAAAAAACAAATGGGAGTACATCCAGTTACTTTTTGAAAAATAAAATATTTATATACCCCGCATATATGTATATTATCTTACTTCTCCGACACTGACCAATATACACACATTGCACTTTTCGTTGCAAGTTTCCGCGTCTCATTCGGATGTAATCTTCTAGGAAAATTTTGCACTTCCCCTTCATAGGCTTCAATAACATGCTGCAAAGTTATCTGTACCTTTTTATCTGTGAAATAATATTTATTAATGTCTTAAATGTCCTCAACATACTACTAAAACAAATTCTACATTATTTAATTTTCTTTCACCTGCTAGACTGAACGGTATGCCTTTGATAGTCAGCGAGATCAGCTTACTGTTCAAAATTTTTGAAGTAGTCGTGCTATTCTCCGAATAACTGATGCTGAAATTTCGGTAAAAAAGATTAATAGATCAATTTGTCAGAAAATGTTCCATTAATTTTGAGACATTGAATGTCGAAAAGCATTTAAATATATTTTTTATATAAAGTACAATAAAAATTTCCCTTACAAGTTTAATTGTGGTGGGAAAATACTGTCGTACAACCCACGCTCTACCAAGTACCCAACATAAACAGGTTTTTCCGTACTTGGAACTAAATCCTCCCAGCCTGGATCCATTTCAATGGAATCAATTTCCGCTGGGTTTGGAAACAACAACGCTTGCTGTTGTGCTCTATTTCCTAACCCAAATGTAGCGAAAAAGTCTTCCTCAGGCATGTCGTCCGACTTGAGGGGAATGTGATCCGCATCATCAACTAATTTTGAAAGTGTAAATATACTTTTTTCAAAATTTGTAAAAAATTCGTGTCCGACAGCTGAACGTGCAGATATCTAAAATGGAAATTTATCTCCATTATTATTATATAACCTATGATATTTAATCATTATCACTTGAATTTCTAAATAACTGTCAGTAAATTACGTTTCCGAAGTCTTCCCAAGGCTCTTTATTTGACAACATTAGTCCCGATAAGGTCATGGCTTTCTTCACTAGCCTCTTCAACTCCATGAAGTCAACACGAGACACTTCGAGGATTTGTGAAATGAGGCTTGTGATGTCTTTAATTTCATGACCATAGTATGGACGCTTGGATGTTGATCGGATATGAGCTTCCGTAGCGTTGACCAACCTTTTGACTTCATCTCCTGGAAGTGTTTGGTTATTCTGTGAAGAAACGTAAAAACAGAGCATTCAAGAAATGATTGACAGATTTACATAGTAAAATATTTAATAACAATATATGTTTTACTACAGGAATGTTTGTTTATTGGAACCCAACCTCCTCCAGAGCTTTCTTAAAATCTTCGTGCACCTCCTGAAACCATGCTGAAGTGCAATTTAAGGTATCTGGTCCTGCGTTTTTAAAGGTAGCATTTTCCAAACAAAACCAGGTCTCTAGTCCTACATTTGGACTCACACATAACTTCGTAGCTAATTTACCAGGGCAAGCTTCCCATTCCCTACCGGAATCAGTGGTTCTACACTTCGTGGAACAATTTTGGACCGGTTCCGTTGACGCAATCTCCGTTGTCATGCTTGCCTTTGTCGTAAAAGTTACCAAGGAAGTTGTTCCGGTAGTTTGCAATCGTGTAGAAGCTTCTGTTGTCGACGATTCTGTACAAGAATCTGTACTTGTACAAGATTCTGTTGATGTTAATTGAGAGCTTGCGCCTTCAGACGTAGTTGTAACTGGGGTTGTTGTTGATGATGTCGAGCTATCCGTGGAAGTACCCGGATCAGCATCCTCAACACCACCCAGAGGTAAGCAGCCTGTAACCCCACGGGTGCAATAAGCCGACATAAATGTACGAGGGTCGTCTTTGTTGCCACAATTGGCTTGACCCATCGTCTGGGTGGGACATTCTGTATTACAATTCTCTTCTCCAACAACCGTGAAGGAAGTATTCGTTGCGTAATCCTCTATGCATGCACACACGGGATAAAGTCCCTGGTCCGGATGGTTCCACCATGTAGTGTAAGCTACTGCGAACGTAGTGTCACGACTGTCCAATTTTATTGTTCTTCTACACTGAAGAACACACGATATTGGATCCATCTGCGGGAAGTAGTCGGACCTTACCGACAATTCTGGGAATTGCAAACATTTTTTTAACATTACCATCACACTTAATGTCATGAATGAAATAAATAAATTCCTATTCTCTAACAATAAGTAGCTTTGAGTTTGAGTTATTATAGGTGATATTACGGTTCAGTAAAAAACATGCCGTTGATGGCATTGTATCGCAACGCAAGCACTGCTTTGACTCTTGAATAGGTTTGAGAATGTCTTTATTTTGTGAAGAGTCGTAGTATTTCTCCAAATCTTGAAGATCGTAGTCTGGAATTGATGTCTGTTCTTGGCTGTTCGATTCGCACTTTTCAAAATCGGGGTTACAGTACACCGAAAACCCCAAATTTCCCCCACAACGGTTTTCCTGGTTGTTGGACTCACAGGGAAAACTACAGTAGTCATCTAGTATTCGAGTCATACCGAAAAATTCCCAATTTGTACAAAAGCACTGAAATCCCTTGATCATGGCTATTTGACGGTTCTTATCCTGAACAATCATTTAGAAAAACAATTATTAAAAATTATTTAATCACAATGTATGATAATAGTTATTGCTATCAACACAAACAATTTCATCTAAAGTTAACTTACCCTAAAACAAAAATGAAAGCAATTGTCAATTCCCATATCCTCCGGCTTAAGATACTTTTCGTCTATTTCATTCCCAATAGGAACATCTGACCAGTAATAATAACATCCCCATTGAGTAGGAACGGGAAAGATTACACCACTTCCACTGGTGGTAGTTTCGCGTTGCTGACAGGCACACTGGTAGCTTAAAAATGTCAGCAGCAGTCCCCAGTAAATTGTAGATAGTTTCATAATTTAATTTCCCTACAATTAGCTGGTACCGAATTATTTATTTAAAAACGAGCATCCTGAATTAGCTACACTACTGACTCGAATTCTGTGAAGAACTGTCGTGTTTTGACACTGAACTATAGTGTAGTTCTCACACTGTCAATTTCATTGCTGTTAAGCTCAGACTGGTTTAAAACCTAGGATAATCTTCTTTTTTTAATTTCAGAAATGTCTCATGATGTCAAGGGTAAGCTTATCAATCATGTTTTACATGTTTACAGATTTTGAACTTGTGAGAGATACAACGAATAAAATGGGTGCAACTTTAGCAATTAGCTAACCATACATGGAGAATGCAATCCTTTAATGCTTGAGTCAACTGGAAATATCGTAATGTAATTAGATTTTATAATCTTTCAATCTAGTTTAACAATCTACATATTATGAGCCTTAATCTCCTAATCCGAGACACAGGTATCTATTTGTATTTGGGCAACAGATTATGAATCCAGTATCTCCACATGCTAATCCCAGAATGTGAATACAACGTTGGCGATCGTTGACGACGTACCACGCTATTCACACCTGTAGCTTATTAATGGGATTTACTTACGGTGGTCGACAATGTATTCAGTATTGTATTGTGCTAAAACAGCTACAACCAAATATAACCATGACTTCTAAATATGATTGCACTGTTGATAAACAGAATCGAGAAAGGGTTACATTGTTCCAATATTATCACTTCTTCATCGTTATCATATTTGTTAGTTCCTCTTCATCATCCTCTCTCCAATTATGTATACCTTATATGATGATTGCATATAGTCAGTGTTTTACTGTCGTATTTAATAAAGAAGGATTGTGTATATTTATTTTCTTGCAAAACAGTCATTTAATATATTAAATGTATGTAGAAAGTGCAGTCGGATTATTTTAGTAGAGCACAAACATTATAAACATTACAATTAATCATCACCTTAAGGTACTCGGTAAATAATCCAATGTACATACATATATTATACTTCCTAAAGGTAAATACGGATACAAATTTATCATACAATTACGTCTGTCTGCCTGTCTGATAATAAAAATCCAGTGAAAACAATAATAATTATTAATTAAAACCACTTAAATTATACGTGGTCTATTTCCTCTTATTAACTGACGTCAAGAATCTCTGGCTGTTGTTGCTCTTATTAGAGTCTCTTGCCACTGACTGCACTCTTTGGTCATGTAAAACGTTAGGGTAGCCATTATAAGATTGTTGAAAGAAATTTGGATCATTGCTCCAATCGCTGCGAACACTTCCGCTTTCCACGGATCCAGTTTTTGACCCGGGTGAAGATTTAGACCAGTAATTGTCCTGATTGGCATTGTGCTTCGCTTTAGCTTCTTCGGAAAAGTAGGCGCGCATATTTTCCGAACGTCGACCCTTCAAGTACAGGGGATTATTATTAATATTGATAACCTTGCATATGACATTTGCTGTAGCGTTTGCATAAAGTAAAGAATTCTAGGTTTCAAAACTAACATTAATTTGTAATTAAAATAAATAAATAAATTTGCGAGTATAATTTTACTTACAACTTGTGAAGGTTCCTTAGAGGGAGGTGTAACTGACAACCAAGATGGCAGACTCAAGTTTCGTTCAGCAGCTCGACGCACTTTCTCGTTTAGTAAACAGTGGAATATGAAAAGGAATATGCCCTGAAAAAGTGTAATTAAAGGGGAAAATTATTAGATATCCACAGGTTATAGCGTACACAGTAAAGTCGAAATTGGATTTATTGTGTTGGAAATTCCCAATTTTTATGTAAAAAATATAAACTAAATAAATCAATTTTCATACTTGAGAACCATTAAGGATGACGAAAATATACGCAGAGATTTTCGCAGCCATGGGCGAATTTCCGATCATAATGAAGCCGGGCAGCCAGGTTATTCCCAGGAGCACTGTGATGGAAAATGATCCTCGAACCCATGTTCTACATAACAAATTGCGGATTAGTGCCACTCTTCAAATATTAGCGTTTGTTCTTAAGCTAATCCTGGAAGTAGTTTTATAGAGGTTATTACTTATAGGAACGCTGTCTTGCTTGCACACTGACACTTGTTGCATTCATTTGGTACGCCGTTTTCAAAGCGACGAACAATATTATCATGTTGCCCTGGTTCACGAAACGAGAATTGTAATATCATACTTTTAGGAATATCCCTTACTACCAGTCTTATTTAATTAGTTAATTTAGTGCTTTTACCATCACCACGAAAACTACCGGAATAATGAAACTCCAGGTATAAGGTCCTTCGAGCCAGCAACTATTATCAAAGGAGAAAGAAATTTAATATTCTTCGCTTGTTCAGGGCAATAAATAGAGTAATAAATAAATTTAGAATAGAAAAATATCTTACTACATTTCACCCCCATAAGGTTGATGATTTAACATAAATCCCACCACACAAGTGACTCCCACGATGATCACAGGAACCCCATAAGCAATGATTCGGTACATCGTGGTTCGACTTCGGCCGGAATCGAAAACATGCACCACCATCTTGTACAAATGAACTCCTTCGATGGCCATCCACATGAAAGCCGCCAGGTAAACGTAATGTGTTGTGATTCCAATAGCAATACACAATCCCTACCAGATATTTCATTTATGAGTACGTATGCTAATTTTAAGATGCTCGAGATTATGCTGTTTCAACTTTCAAGTATCATAAGGTCATAGAATTTTTGTACTAAATGTGCTTACCTGTGGTAGGGGAAAATAGTTGCGGTCAACGAGAAGCAACAAAAATATCATTCCAATCATCAAACAAGCACATAAATGCTTAGTAATCGTAGTCCTTTGGCTCTGAATTGCATTGACGGAGGACAAGACGATGACGCTGATGAGTAAGCACAGCACAGATACTGGACAGAGGATGAATGTTAGGATTTCCAAAGCGAAATCTTTGCCCTGGAACCGGTAATGGAGGTCAATTTAATATACACAGTCTGTAAATTTTGTTATATAAAATTAAGCGGATTTCTCAACGAAATTTCTGTTCTTACCACATATTTATGAGGATCCATAAGAATGGCGAAGCTTGTCAAATGTGTGCACTCGCAAATCGAAGAAGTACTTGAAGTTTGTATAAGCTTACAACCATCTGAAGCCCACAATCTATAAAATTAGAATCATACAAATGTATCTATGCACTGTAAAAATTATTTACTTTTCTCATTTTTGCAATATAGCTTTCTTCCAGTTCAACGATTAACCTTACAATGTTTTTGGCATTGTTAAATTATAACATTGGAAAGAGTAAGCTATAATAAGAATAAATCTCACTTATTTTCCATATTCCAGTAGACACAAGTTGCACTTCCCATTGCTACCTTTCCAACTTCATTTGGATGTAATTTCCTCTGTATTACTTGCGCTTGAGATCCCCAGGCTTCCACATCATGCTGAAATGTTATACGGACTTTCTTTCCTGTCGTGAAATCAGGCAACAAGAAGGAATCTCAGATTTGAAGTATTCATTAATGGTGAGAATATTTTTATATTCGGATTAAATCTCACAACTTATTAATCCCATTTTACCTTTAAGATTATCAGAAAGCTGACTGGTCTCCGTAAGATCTTTAATGCTAAGCGAAAGTAACTTGCTGTTATGCACTTTCTCCATCAGTGCACTTCCTGTTCTGCTGGTTCTTAAGCTAGAAAAACAATTAACGAAGATAATTTCGAAATAAATTGTTATATAATATTACTATGTACTTGTTCATTATAACTTTCAAAACATCCATTACTTGTTTAGCGACGCAGGAAGTATATACTTGAAATGCTCGGAATCAATTAAATAGCCAACATAATCCGGATTCTTCACTATACTTTCCCAGCCCTCCTCCAGCCTAATAAAAGAACCATGTTGGACAGACCCATGAGGAAATATTAGCGGTTCCTTTGCGACGGGACTGCCAAAACCGAAATTGACATAAAACTGATCCGTTGTTAAGTTTGAAGATTTGAAATTAGCAACAAAACCTTCATTATGCGCGTATTTCGACAAAGTGAACGCGGTTTTCTGGAGATTTTTTAGAAATTCGTTTGCAACATTTGTGCGGGCTGAAATCTAGAGATAATTAATTAATCATGATTAAAAATAAATAATAAATAAAATACAGATGCGTGTGATACTCCAAAATTCATATTCTCATACACTGGACTGTTTTGTCATTTTATATTTATTTTTACGTACGTTATATAGATCTTGCCAGGGGTCCTTATTAGATAGCAACATTCCTGATAGCGTTATTGATTTGGTCAGGAGCCTTTGCAATTCTTGCATGGACGCATTTGATGCATTAACAAGCTGATAAGCGATACCCGAAATGTACTCTATTTCGTGGCCATAATATGGACGATTATTATTTTCATTGGGTTTACACAGTTCCTCCATTGTTTGCAGCATATTTTCAGCGAAGACCATGGGGATTGTGTTGTTATTCTGTAAAATAATTCATTGATTTTATTCTAACATCCTCCTTTATTTATAGCATAAATACTTACAAATTAAAGAATATTAATAAATATTTAATTAAAAAGCTTGTTAACCTGTTTTAAAGTTTCAGTAACATTTTGTCGCAGGTCATTGTACCAGGGTGTAACGCATTCCGATGTATCTGGGTGGCTAAATTCAAAAGATGAATTTTCTAAACAACGCCAAGTTTGCCACCCAAAAGTAGAATTTTCTTTGCAAAGTTTCTTCGCCGTTTCGCCCGGACATGCTTCCCACGGAATATGAAAAAAAGCAGAACATTTTTTTGTGCAGGGAGTCTCTGTAGATGAAGCCTGTGGTGTCGTCCCGGGGATTACTGGAGGTGATGATGTTGATTTTGCAGTTGATGTTTGTTCCGTAGTGGTAATTATTGTAGTCGTTGTAGTTACTTCGGTCGTGGTATTGGAATTAAGTAAATTCGTTGTAGTTACTTCGGTTGTAGTAGTTAATTTGGTTGTCGTGGCTTCCGTTGTTGTAGTTCCTGGGGTTGTCGTGGGTTCCGTTGTCGTTGCTCCTTCAGTTGTCGTGGCTTCTGTCGTCGTAGTTACTTCGATTGTCGTGACATCCGTGGACGTAGTCGTTGGCTCCTGAGTTGAATTTGTGGACTGCGCAGTGGGGTCAGTGGAACTATGGTCTTCATCATAACCAGGCTGATCCGAGAAATTCTCGATCAAGTACACTGACATGTAACTAATATTTCCTCTATTCCCGCACACGTCATCGCTTTGGTAGGTCACTGGGCATTGTTCATTACAGTGTTCCTCACTGGCCGAAATGAAGAAATCCTGCTGCGGTAACGTTTGTCGACATACACACTGCGGGACAAAATGACCGAGCTTGACAATTCTCCAAGTAAGGTACGCCGCCACGGAAATCCACGGCTTTCCATTGACTTCAATTCCTCGTTTACAGTTTAGCGCACAAGCCAGCGGATTATTCTGGGGGAAATAGTCGTGGGTTTCGGCGAAGCCTTTGTCCGGATTAAACAAGTTTTTTATGTCATATTATGCAATATTGAATAATAGTTTATTTCAATTTTTGAATATTGATTAAATAATCCTGAAAATCTAGTTACGTTTGGTAGTCATTATGCCTAAAATATATATGTAAACCCGGTATCACTCATAAATCTTTTACCTGTAAACCCAAAGCAATCTAAAAATGCAAAATCGGCATCCAACAATGTGCATAGCATGCACTTCCTGTTGACATCTACCCAAGCACCCATTTCTCTGCTGTAGTTTTCGAGAATGCCCGGGTCATAGCCTTCAATTTCCAACTCTTCACCTTCAAACTCCGTCCCATTTCTACTATTGCACCATTCATGATTTTTGTCCAGGCAGTACACTGAAACTGCAAGATTTCCTCCACATTTCCAGGATGAATCCGTCTCTCCTCCGACATCTTGACAAGTAACGTTGCAATAATCTTCGACTATGCGAGTTTTGTTAAAAAACTCCCATTTGGTACAGGTGCATTCTTCACCTCTAACCATGACCAGCTCGTAGTTTTCCTTTGCTTGCGGCTGTTGATAAAATTTATATATTCATATATATTTTTTTATATATTTTTATATTTATTTTTGAACTTGCTTTTGCAAACTACTTATTTAATATTATAGGAGTACATTCATAAAAATAATAACTTAGAAGATATGAAGTTGCTTACGTCCTGCTGACATAATTCAGCGCATAATTTGAAGGAAATTTTGTCCAAGAATGTTTTGGAAAAATAAACAGGGATAGGAGGAGGAAGAATTATCATAAAGTTTGTCGCAGACCAGTACTGATAACAACCTAAGTATGATAAGTTGGAAATATGTTCAATTCTAGGTTTTGGTAATTCTGGGTTCTGTAGTAAAGGCGTTCTGCTTCTTTCACGGGCCTCATGGAATATGCTTTGGCCGTAACCGTCCTCCGAATAATGGAAATGCCCCCAACTATGACTTTCTTCAGTAACCACAAAACCCTGGTCGAGTTCGTCCGTTGCTCGTGCTGCCAGCACTTGATTTTGTATAAATATTGGGGAGAATGGGGAAAGTAAGTACCAGCAGCACAGTTCTATTGAATATTTTAAACACTCGCGTTTCTTCAATGAACATTTCTTCATTTTTCTGTACTTTTGTAATATAATAATTATCCAGTTTCTAAAATTTGCAGGGTCTCAGAAGCTTTTATTATTTTCAGATTTTTATTATTTCTATCATTATTTTTAGGCTTTTACTGCACTAATTCGTTTTGTTAATTTTCAGTAAGAAAAGAGAAATTGCGAGGAACTCGAAAATAACTCGAAGGGCTGTCACGAAGTTTATTTAAAACGAGAACTGGATGCGAAATGAACGTAGATATTGTTTCACCAAATAAATGTTTCAGAACACCAATCACCACAAAAACTAATGGGCCCGAAGTATCCGCAGAACTATATTGTGAATGACATTGTAAATAGGAAAACGCTGTATGCAGGAAATCAAAAAGTGGACGACAAAACAAAAACATCCCAAGAGCTTAACAATAATCCGGTAATCGTCCAAAGATGAATGTCAACCGATGGGCGACAAAATAATAATGCAACTAACATAATGTCTTTGTTTCATTTCCTATTGCATTAGGGATTTTGATCTTGCTAAAGCGCTGGAGGATGTATACGAGATAAATAATTAATAAGGGATATTTCTATTAGCATTTAATGCTTGAGCAAATAAAGGATTTTTGTGTATGCGACGACACAAGCCTTATGAATACGCAAGGGTTAAGCCGATCCCGGTGTTTATGTGAGCAACTCTATCAAGGTTCGACATGGAACTTGTACGTTTGTGCTAACAAATATTATGTGCATTATTATGTTTTCACATATTAATACACAATTACAAGTATGTACTGCAAGCATGGGTGACATTTTCGTACATGTAAATGTAACTTACGTAACTTTCTGTTTAAATGGTGTGGGTTGGATAATTCATTTCGACATCTTTGATATCAAAAAACATATTTTATATAGACCATATACAACCGACATAAATTTCAGGGAAGAAATTATATTTATTATTCTTCTAGACTAATCGAATCTCAAATTTCTATTCCCAATACGATTAACCCATACGTCGTTGGGTTCGTCCTCGTCCTTTGATGCCCGCGCCGGGGTTTATTCCGAAATTCAGCCGGTCAGTAGATAAATCAACAGCAGGTTAGCAGTCTGGATGATAAAAGTTGTGCAAGATTTAACGAGGTAGGGATGTTCCCGTAAGTACCTTAAATTCCAAAATCCATGTCTGGAAAAATTATTATTATTGGTCTAAAAATCATTTGCATGTAATACATCACATTACACTCATATTTTCAAAGGATGACATCCCAACTGATAAAGTAACAAGCATTCCCTTTTTAGACCTTAGTTTTAATTTCTGGACGCATGCTAAAGGTCACCTCTATTTATAAATGTCCATGTACATATAACGTGTTGTTAGTTTTGATTTAAATTTTTAGTGAGTGTGCATCTTCATTATTTATATATTTACTTTAATACATTATGCTATTTAAAAATGGCGGATTAATTTTAAAAAGTAGTAAAAACAGAAAATCATTTATTTATTTTCAGGATTTACTAATATACGAAGGGTATTTTTATCACTTCAAATTAATCTAACACTTCCAACATGCCTTACCATTTGGTGAGACTAAAGAATTGATAATATTCAGAATTTCTATACGCCTGTTTTTGTGACTTGGCTACCGGAATTAAGACATGCATGGTCACGCATTAATGATTCGACATACACGACAAGCTTGAATTAACTTCTTACCTCATATAATTTCATTACCTCAATGCAATAGGAAATATTTAATCTTCATACATGTACATACATATATTGTTTTTCTATACTTTACTTTGTAAATATTGGAGGTAGGCCAACTTTAAGTCTAAGAGCCTTAAGGTTGGCCTTAAGTCTCCTAGACCAAGACACTAATGCGGGTTTAATTAAATTCAGTAAACCTCTAAGTAAATTTCCGGATGCTCCGTGATGTCGGACTTGTCTGCCCGACTTCGGAGAAATAACACAGTTTCCGGAATATCTCATATCGAAACAAGGTAATCCATCCGGTTGCAGTCAAATGGCAAATATTGTTCTGAAATTGTAAACCTATACTTCCGTGTCTACTGCTTCCGTTTCCGTGTAGAATTTACTCACCTATTAATACAAAAAACATACTGGTAACTATATGCCTATGCCTAGGTATATACATATACTATAGGCATAGTAATTCATCAAATATAGAACAACCTTACTGGTCCTCCAACGTTGGGGCAAGGTGGGACGTAAAACTTCCTCAATACAGTAATTGAGCTATTGTTATAAGGAGTTTCTGTTTATAGGACGCTGTTTGTGTAAATAAAAAAACCATGATTTATATTTATATGTACATACGTATATCTAGTTACAATGTAATATATATGATGTCCATTAATTAATTATTATTGCCGATGACATATTCAGAAATATCCAAAACCAAAACGTTGATGTCATGTTTATGGATTCTTTATCCTCCCGGCCGTACTCACTACTGAATAATAATTTTTACGTCCTCAACCAATATAGATAAATCCTTCCTATTTCTTTATACGGAGTGAGTACCCTATTTCATTCCCGATGTCCATTCCTTCATGGAAATATGGTATCAATTAAAATGTCTACAAAAATCAAAGCACCATAATAAGCACATGAATGTCTGTTATATTTCTGCAATGTTCTCTGCATAAGTTCTATTGTTCTATATGGGCCATATGCAATTTAGTAGAACCAAATTGCTTGACATTGTGCTCTATTTTTGTAACATACGTACTTACAGATATTGTAAGCGTTATAGTCACATTATTTTAAGTATGTAGTTACTTATTGTAAAAGTAAATTTTTTATCATACATAGTAATAAGTACTATTAAAATAAATAAGCTGAATCTACAAATTCTAGCACACAGGAAAAATTCTAGCATAGAAAAATTATATTTGGTCAATGAACTACAATATTCTACAATACAATGAACTCAATCAGTAATGTAATAAGAAAAAGCATTGTCAAGCTAAATCCTCAAATCTGTAAGTTAGTATAGAGTTTTCCCCTTAATGTTTTTATTTTGCAATTACCATTTCCTAGTAGACCACGTATACTTGGTACTTTTAAACATATACAACAAGACAAAGATTCTATGCCAAGAAATTCAACCGTAACCCATAAAGCCCCGTCCCATGTGTACACAAATGAGCTTGCATGTGTTTACTTACAACAGTACTTACTTACAACAGCATAATAAATTACATAAATTCTTCACCATCTGCACAAATTCTCTATAGAGAATATAGATATGTAAGTATGTGTAACATTTTAAATACGTTTTTCCACACTGCTGACTCCGTTTTAATGTGCATAGTAGTCCCATTTCCATCAAGATGGTTATGTTATGGAAAATTTCCACAAGTTGACACCTATTTTTATGCGAAATGTCATTCCTTATGATGCCAATATGGGAAATGTCTATTAAAGATGCCAAATATATGCGAAATCTCCATAATAATGACGGCAGGCGTGCATGTATAGCCGATTGAATTTATTCATTATGACCGTATTGGCAATTTAGCACTGCATTTATTACCGATTTCCCGTTTCAAGTATTTGTGATTATGCATCTACTATTAGCACACATGTAGCATCTATTATTTGTTAGAACTATAGCGTTTTTCTTTATATATGATATACTCGCCCGAATAAGTTCTTAATGTAGAGCATGTTTTTATACACGTTTGTATAAGCAAGTTAAGTATTGTTTGCAAAGTGCACGCTGGATATAATCAACAGTTTGTATTGTATTTAATAAATAAAAATCAGCTTGCGTTAGAGCTTTTTAGCAAAAAATAAATAAATAATATTAAAATGCAAGCAAGTTTTTCATACTGCTACGATAACGATGCAAGCACGTAAAGGATTTTATATTCTGTCTTTAAATTAAATGAGTTGCCAAACCACAAAATCACAATTACCATCACAATATCGCAAAACGTCAGAGTCAGCTCAGCAGCAGAAAAATGTGATGACTTTCACGTGCGCTGGTGGCTGTGGCTGGTTTGGTGGTACGATTTACCCTTGCACATGTATGTTGGAGATATTGAGAGGCAAGACAAGGCAAGTCTGTGACCTTCGGTTTAAAAACAGTTGGAGGGAGATTTTTAGTAGAGAGAGAGTGTTGGTTGTTGGAGTTGGTTTGGCTATATACACGACTCGGGTAGTACGACGGGTTAACGGGTAGCGGGTATTTTGGACTTTTCTCCCGAACGCTTCCAAAACTGCTGCTGCTGCTATACTATAGCGGGTAGTATAGGGCTGTATACATGCAAAACTGATCGTCAGAGCATCAGTGTGAATTTGTAATAGAGCCGGAGTTTGTCTATAATCAAGATTTCGGGGATATAATATTCCTCTATTATACTAAAAAACTTTATATATAAATATATTACATATTCCCTACACATTTATTTCTATGCATTTCGTTTCGCACGAGAAATTTTAACGACGCAAAACCGGAGACTTTTGCTATTTCTTGTATTTGTGCAGTACTTTATACATGTATTTGTATAGTTCCTATTATAGTTTCGACCGACAATTTGCAATCCGAAATCTCCGCAAAGTCCACACGCAATCATCGGTTGTGTGTTCGCAGGAATTTTTGAAATTATTCAGGGAGTAATTACTTGTACCTATGCATTCTTTCGCTAAATCCCGAATTATCCCGGTAGATTTATTTCGGAGTTCCAAGCCATTCGTAGATAGTTGTCTGTACATTGTTCCGAAACGGGGCTTGCAGGTCTCCGGGAGATTATTGTCTGGACCGAACGCCATAATTAATAATCTTAACCGGAGGAATAAATATCACAATAAAATCTCCGGACCAGACACGGCATCTTCTAAAGTTACTGAGGATTTACAACCACGTGAGCAGTTAAAGAAAGCTTACGAGGATGCTCTCACGTACTGTCGCTGTAAGTATTTCAATGTATTTTAATAATTTATTTTATCTACTCTAATTCTAAATTTGTGAAATTAATTTTACGTAATTTGTTGCACATAGCGAAAAAACTACCGGAAGATGTGGATCCTCAAGCAGTATTTGCTTGCAACCGATTAAATCTGAGGGATGTGGATGTTTTCGGATTCGACTATGATTACACCTTGGCATGCTACCGACCGGATTTGGAACAGCTGATTTATGACCTTGGTCGTCAAGTCCTTATTAATACATTTAAGGTATAGGGATTTGAATTAGATTTGAAATTACCAAGCATTTCAATTACTGGAAGATTAAATTGTTGTAATAATAACTGATTATTACAACAATTCTGATTTTAGATTTAAGAACAATGAAGTAATAATAAGGATGTTTGACATATAATGCCATTTACGTACATTTAGGATTTTTGTTGTTATTTTTAGTATCCAACAGAAATTGAACAACTGGACTACAATCGTAACTTCGCAGTACGTGGGTTGCACTATGACATTCAAAAAGGTCTTCTGCTTAAAGTAGACAGCTTTATGCAAATACAGTTAGGATGTGTTTATCGGGGTTTAACTCAGCTCCCCGATAAAGAAGTTCTGGAACTATATGGAAGTCGGAAAATTCCTATGAATTATATTGAAAATCCAGTGCGAAATATTAATGAGTAAGTTTATTTACTAACACTGGTCCTTGGTTGATATTTTAAAGAGTTGAATGATGATCAATAGATTTATAGAATATGTGGAAATATTTTTAATTCAAGTTAAAACTGGTGTTGTGTTTACCTTGAGTATTTTGACTTTAATTATAATATGTAATTTAAAATATTACAATCAAAACCCAAGGGTTGACCTTTGTTCTACTTAAACTAATGTTTTTAGATCTCAGAATATGGTCCAGCTGGCTGATTTATTTTCTTTACCCGAAATGAACTTACTTTGCAATGTCACCGAATTTCTTCATAACAACGGAATTGACTTCTGTCCTGAAAGCTTATTTAGGGATGTTAAGGTAATTTTATTTATTGGATTTGAAAGTGTGATATACTCAATAATTAGTGCTACCGGCTTCAAAATAATGATACTTATTTATTTATTGAATTTTTTCTAGGAATCTGTTCAAAGTATTCATCCAACTATGCATCAAATAGTTTCAAAAAGCCCAGAAAATTACTTGGATATTGATCCCTTGTTGCGGGAGTATCTGACTGTGTTGAAAGATGCAGGAAAGAAACTATTTCTAATTACTAACAGTCCATATCATTTTGTGTAAGTGAGACCATACTTTCTGCTGATTGTAAACTATGGTTAATACTTAATATCTACATCTACATATTACTGCTATTATTATATTGTAGTCTTTAACTCGGAATTTACTATCGTTGTTAATTAAATTTGTTTGTACAGTGATAGAGGACTTTGCTACATTCTTGGTGAAGACTGGACAGAATTCTTCGACGTGACTATAGTCAGTGCAAGGAAACCACATTTCTTTTCTGCAGAGCGTACTCCATTTCGTTTATATGATCCACATATTGATGCCCGTTTATGGGATCGTGTTACTTCTTTTGAGCCAGGGAAAATTTACTATGGTGGGAATGTGAAGCAGGTAATTAAGTTCTTTTATCTTAATGAAGTCTTTATATTTATATGCATTTCACAATTTTAGATTCGTATGTATTATATGGTACTAATTTGTTGAGTATATATGCTTATTTCAATATGTTTTTTATTGTTAGTTTCAAAACATAACGGGCTGGAAAGGTGAAAAAGTTCTGTATTTTGGAGATCATCCATACACTGACCTTGCGGATGTAACTCTTCATCATGGTTGGAGAACTGGCGCTATTATTCGTGAATTGGCAGTGAGTTGGTCGATTGTTTATGGAAATATACTGTTTGATAATCATCTGCTCGTACATACCATCGCAGTACTATATTTAATTAATGTGTCATTGTTTTCAAACTAGCATGAAATAGAGACCCTGAATTCACCTGACTTCAAGTATACGATGAACTGGCTGCAATTCATGACGTCACTGTTGGAATCCTACCAAGATCTTGACGATGCCAGTTGCGAAGATGTTATTCGTGAATGGCAACAAGAGAGAAATAAAATTAGGTATTTACATGTATCTACTGCTTATTATATTCAAGGCCAGCGTAGTTTTTGTAACGCAAACGAAAGTACTGCACATATGGCCATATTCAATAAGTGCTTATGACATTAATTTTGGTTTGTTTTTTAAAGGAAAACTACTAAAATGATTTTCAACCCCCAGTTCGGAAGTATGTTTCGCACCCACATGAATCCAACATTTTTTTCCAAGCGCCTGTTTCGTTTCGCTGACATTTACACTTCATCTGTAACAAATCTACTGAAGTACTCCGTGAGGCACACTTTTTACCCCAGAAGGGGAGCTCTTCCTCATGAATATCGTTCATGGTTTAATTAATGAAATCAAGAAATATCAAGTATTTTTAAGCTGCTTAAATGCTGTGCTAAAATACATTTAGTGCTCAAGGTCTAGGTTTGACCATCTATGCTTTCAAGAATTCATCAAAAATTGTAGCATATAACTGATAGTGATAAGCTAGTCGCCTTGAAATATGAAATTATAGACAGACTACAAACAAAATTTGTAGCACAAAATATATTACGGTAATGACGACAATAATTTTCTAGTGGCTTATGAATGTAGTGCTTAGAGATTCACGTACAGATTTTCGCCACAGCGCAAAGGAAATTTTTTATTGATAATCGAGAATGTTTACTTATTATAATCGAGAGGTTAAAATTGCTATTGTGAATATTGCCTAACTTTAAAAATTCTATTTTCGTAGAGATAAGATATTCTATTTTCTTAGACGTAAGATATTCTATTTTCTTGAACTTGCTACTACGGGTAGGGGTTGGTTGTTCTGAAATTTCTAATGTATACTTATATCTCCTTGTGTTTAATATGTGAAGACTTGGTTGTTCAGTATCCCATAGAAATTATTTTTAAAAGCCAGTCATCTTGCGAACGAATCAGTTGCTTTGCGTTTGTACAAAAAAGCAATTGCAGTGAGAATTCTATGTGAAATATTAAAGACTGCTGTTTAGCTATTTCAAAGTAGTAGTTAAATTCCTAATTTATCTAGTTTCGTAATATTGTCTGTTTCCAAGTGAATTTGTTTTTTTTGTGTATTTTGTTTTAATAATTCTCTAGAAGCGGTTTGGAATGTATACATTACTATATGTGTGTACAGGTTAATTGTGTTCATTTCGTTAGTAGTTTTAAAAATAGTCTTAGTTAGTATATGACACATTGATACATACCTAGGTCAGTAGAATGTATACTGGAAACTAGTTATTTAGAAGTAGTGAAATGATGTAAATGTAATACTTCAGTCTGTCAACGATTATAGTTTATCTCAAGACTTATTCTTGGATGTTCCTGTCATTTGGAGGATGTACAGTTACAGTTTAAATATGATAGTCATTATAGATGTATGAGTACATAGTTCTTACAAAGTATTTCTTCAATCTTCCTGTTCCACACATGTAGCAAAATGTGTCTCATTAAATGTTAAACTTTGAGATTGATTCCAAAGTATTTTTGATTCCGTGTTAATCCAAGTTTTTGTATGTAGGTAAAATTAGTAGATACTGTTAGATGACGAAATCTTGTTAGTAATGTAATAAGAAATCGTATAAACTGTTAATTCATTCATTTTTCGAACGTCAAGAAGAGTCGTGGTAGAGGCATGCCTACCTCCGGAACCTGCGTGCACTGTTAGTGCAAAATGCAAGCATGACGAATCCGGTTCAAAAATTAGTGTGTCACTGCAAGAGGCCATAGTTATAAATATTGTAGACGTAAGGTCATCAGGACTGATGAGCATTAATGTGCTCTGTGCGTAGTTAATGCACTCGGCTGATCACATTTGTGGAACATGTGCTTTAAATTCACATTGATTTCCTCCTTTGATACTGCTAGTCTAGAAGTGTGTCTGGCGATGTATAAAATTGTCACGCGTGCTTCAGATAATGGGGTCAATGTTTTTATTAGTAAATGTACTTTGACTTTTTAACTACATGTGTACAATGTCGAAACCGGATGCTTATTTTGTTCATGTTGTCTTGCAATGAGTAATATGCAATATAACTACAGCGAAATCGGATCCTTCCATAATTAATTGGACTACTGCAGTGTAGTTTATTATTTATCCATTCTGAGGTTACAAACCAATATATATTATTAATATAAATATATGTATCTGGTGTATCTCGTGTTTTATCTATTATTTACAGTTCCTTGTTGTGTCGTGCGTATATCCGGGTTGTGTTATTAACCTGTAGGTTTAAACATTGATCTGATAAGTTTAGCATATACCAAAGTACGAAATTTCCACATTCATTGTTGTATTGTGGTAAATGTAGTATAGTTCCATACAGTTTGATCTTTGGATTTTGATGTTTAGCTGTTTTTGATTGGGTGAACGTTTATTTTGTTGTCAATTTGGGATGTGTAATATGTACGGAGGTGTCGTAGATTACAAGTTTAATAAAACGATAAAAATATAATTCGAAATTTCGCAGCTATGTTGTTTTTTCAATTATGTTATTTTTTCAACTATGTAAGTTGCAATATTATGGTTGTTTGTTTGGTGAAACAACTACACTAAAATAGATTCGCTCAGGTCAAATGCATATGTGTTTAAATAAAATTCATGGTATATTCAAATTCATTTTCTAAATCATCGGCAATTTATTAGTTTACTCCGAGTGTTGTTGCTACAAAATAAACGATGCTTTTGTCACAATAAAATTAGGCCCTGATTTCATCTTTAATTTAACAGGGCAATTACGATACACTACAATTGAGAGCAGCTATATTAAAGAGCGTGCTGCTTCAATACTACTACGACGATTTTAGGAAAATTCTCTTGGATATATATTTACATACACAGTGTTTATATACATGACAACATAAATTGTAAATAACTAGAGTGAATACATTTTACATAGTCGTTACTTACATTTTCATGCAAAAATTAATAAAAATTATTTATTTATTTTTTACAAATTATGCTCTCGTCCATCTGTCAATAAATTGTCTTCGAGCGTGTAAATATTTCCCATTGTGTATCACAGACTGGCATAGCTATTCTTTACAAAGCTAATGTAGCATATCATATACATTATGTCATTTGTATAATAATTACTATTTAACTAAAAAAGAGAAGGTCGGCAAAAATTGACACTCTACATTATAGAGGTAGATAATTATGTATATGGCTCAATCCATAACGTCGTTTACTTTTTCATAAACTTTTACAAATTATAAATCTATAGTGCGACACTTTTTCAGGTATTGATTTCAACAACGTAGGCTTGGATTTTAGTATTATCTTTTACAATATACTGGTGTAGTGTATACAAACATTTAGTTCAAGCAGGAATGAAATTATGCAATTACGAAGATTTGACGTTACATAATATATTGAAGATTAATAACATTATATTATTAGAAACTACCTATTTAAGATTTGAAGTAGTACAAATGATGAAGATTTGATTTAACTATGTTCCAAATTATAAAATCTATCTTCGTACCTTCAAAACCTCAAGACGTTTATATACAATTTATAATTGTAACACTAGTTCACATTGTTCCCTATGAAGATGAAGGTTAATAATTAAATTTTAACAAGAAATTCTAAAATACATATAGTGCTTTCAGATCCATCATCAAGGCAAAAAAATGATGGGATAAAAAACTAGATGATATCAATGATACAAATATGTACTTATATGATTTTCGATATTTGAAGCCTTGGAATTACATATTTCAGAAATAGTGATTCGTGTACTAAACGTTATTAACGTAAGTACACTTAGTACACATTAACAATCTTTAGGCTTATTACAAACATTTGTTCAAGAAAGTGAAAAGTATAGTATAGTTTAAAGATACAGGCATATGTATGTAAACTTATACATATGCATAAATGTCTATAGTAGAGTTTATATTGATATTTCCAAAAATCTAAATACAAAACGATATTTTATATTGTAGATGCAATAGATTTTCGATATATACATTTCTCTAATAAATAATCCCTTTTTAGGAGAATTCTTAGTTTCAAAAATGTATATCTAATAGTTTAGCTAGCGCAAGTATCTAATACAATAGTATGGATGTATTTAAATATTTTCAGCGATTTTACGTTATTATAGAATGAAATGTGGGATACGAACGGTTTATATCAAAGTTTATACTGCGATTCCTTAACGGTACCCACACAAAGCAGCACTGCTACAAATACTGCAATTTCTAACGAACATTTAAAAAATGAAGCAGATTTACTGTGTGGTTTGGAAGACATTCAATGTTTCATATTATTTTTTATGTAAAATTGCAATCTTAAGTGCTAACAATAATTCAATTTTCGGATGGGTAGGCCAATGTTCGAAACAGTCTATTCTTAGGATTAGCAGTAGTTTTTTAGAACAAAATTGCAAGGTGTAGCGCGGTGATAATAAGTACCGCAAGACAATCTGAGGTTTCTGCGTGAATTGTTGTCAATTGTCTGTTTTACATTCAACATGGATTGTGTATGATGTACGGCAGTTAATTCACTGGTTAAAAGATATATATTTTTATTTACATATTATTGCAATTTTCCTTGAAATATTGCAATTTTACAGTGTGTAAATACGTCTATATATTACCATATTTATGCTATGCGAAAAATCACATCCGTCAGGGTATCATGACTTTGACTTGCTGTATTTGTTGCAAGTTGATTATTTTTGAAACACTTTCAAGATGCTTGGTGGATAACAAATTTTGTATTATGTAGGGAGTTTAAGAAGGATTAAGATTTATAGCACTACAATCTATTTCCCTTTACTTGCGTCATACCACGTAAACAATTGATTTTATTGCTCGAACATAAACAAAACAATTTCCTGACCCGTGAAATCATTGTTACATAACCCAAAGTTATTTGCATAATATCGACAAAAAAGTATTTAGTATACTTATTGTTTTTCTCTAAACTTTACACACTAAAATATGTAATCTATACTTATTACTGAGGGTTCTATAACTATAGTAATTTTACAGTTATGGAGCACGTTGGAACTTCATCGTGAGTATAAGGTAATGTAAAACCTTTCTTTGGAGTTTTATATACTTAAGCGCTACATACCATAACTTCATACACTAAATATTATTACAATAGTTTCTTCCCATCCGATTTCAAGTTATCCTACTTTCCAATTATTATTAACAAACTTTTCAAGCCATCAGTACAATAATTTTCGATTTCATTCCATTCCCTCCAGTAGAAAACACTTCCAGTTCCTCCAAAATAAGAAAGGACAAATATATAATGTTGAATAATTGAAAAATCACATATCATTGTTTTACTAAATCTATTATTACAACAAATGTGTGCAGGTATTGCACTCGTGACTATTTTACGAAAATATGCAGCCACCCATGTAGTAGAATATAACATTGATTTGAACAGCAATGTCCATCGTGCAGTGAGTTCTTATTAAGCACGGTTTTCATTTTGAAGCTACATACTGTCATCTTTGAGGGGGAGAGTTGCGCAAGTATTATTACAGAATGTGATTATTGTTTAGTAGATTTTTGCGTAGTGTACATACAGGAAGATTTTTAAAAAAATTACCCAAAATAGTACGCATAAAATATTACAATATTTAATTAATTACTCTTACAGAAATATAGAGCGGGCCCTTATATATAGAGTCAATAGAAACAACGAAAGATTTCTTTCAAAACTGACAAATAGCAAGTAGCGAATGATAAATAATAATAATTATTACGTTTGGAATTGTATTCTAAACAAAACGAGCGATATTTCTTAATGATACATTTATACGGCCTGCTTAAAGAAACTTGTGTTTATTAGCCAAATATAATTACTAGCCTTATGTTTACATAATAGAGACATATAGAAACTGTAACCATGCAGATTGATTAAATGAAGAGGGGTGACTCCTTATATATTAATCCCGCCGAGGTCATTGTTATATCTTGTAGTGACGTAATCAGCTGCTATTGTTAAGTCTTTTAAACACTGTTGGAGACCACTCAAGTGATGGTGGAAAGAGTCAGCCATGTGTTGAGAATATTCCTCTTCAGCTTCCACGCCAGAGTCTTCGTTGAGTTCAGAAAATTCTGTAATTTATAACAAGGGGAAAAAATTAATAAAAGTGGTATGCAGTCAAGAAAATAAATATAGCTCAGCCCTGCGGTTAACGTTTACGCTTGGCCTCTTCAAGTAGTTCCTTGAAGTTTTATTCAGTTCACTCTCATCAGAGAGTTATAGCTATACTCACACCTTCCACCCTTGACCCTGTTTCTGATTAAACTTCCCAACTTACATAGCTGGAGGCCTTGTCACAGATATTGTTTTATGGAGAAAATTTTCATATAAATTAATGTCCACATAAATTTATAAATGTGGTAGAAATAAAGTTGCCAATAAATAATTGTATGTAAAACATTATTATCTTGAATAAATAGAAATAATAAAAAAACCACATCTTTACTAAGCTTCACAAATCTACTGAAATCTATCTGTAGATGTGTAATGAACTGACTGGACAGGTTAATACCGCAAGCCGGCGAAAAAAGTAAATAAACATGACCTTCAGAAATGCTACCCAAAATCAAGAGCGAGTTTAATTAAATATGTACAGCATGACATAACGTATCAAGTCAAGATTATCATACACAACACAGACAACACGAAATATAAACAGCCGGTCGAATTCATCTGTGAGGGAGTGTGAGCTCTTTAGACCATGACAAATCAATTTTGTTCAATCGTGCCCCGCATTTAGTGGCAGTTTTACGAGTGTCACTTCACAAGTGCACATACCTAACATACATTGCAGTTGCAGCAGATAGGAAGTTGCTAGTTAGTCATTCAGTGTGTACCAGGGTGGATTGATTTAAATCAAAGTGATTAAAATCATTGATTTAAATCATGATTTAAACCAAGTGATTTTTTTATATTAATCATTGATTTAAATCAAACTTTTTAAATTAGAGTTTCCCGTGTTTTACAACCAATTTTGAATGCAAAACATTAAAATATAGTTAAACCTCATCGTATATTTACATTCCATGAGACATGGCATGGTTGCAACAGCAGTCATTTTGGCATTGTATTTTCAGCAATCAACTTTATCTTAACTTAACGTCAGGGAGAAAACGGGATTCAGTGTTTTGTAATTTCGAAGAGGCGGTATTATTAAACAGCAGAGCTGTCCAAAATACACAATACATTTTAAATACGTATTTAAACGTTATTATATGTATTTTGACGTTCTTTAATATAACAATGTATTTTGTATTTTCAAGTTTTCTAATTTTAAAATGTATTTTGTAATTTTTATTCTGGGCATCGAAGAAATCATCAATGAGTTTTTTCACTGCATGAAATTTCCAACATACTCCCGTCTTTGCAACAATTTCATTGGTTTGTATTTGTAACTTGTATTTTCATACAATCGGAAATGTATTTTGTACTTTGTAATTTGTATTTTGCTGTAAATTAAATGTATTTTGTAACTTGTATTTTCATTTTATCAGAAATGTATTTTGTAATTTGTATTTTGAGACGAAGTATTTTGGACAGCTCTGTTAAACAGACGGTAAAAGGGCCAGGTGTAAAAATTGTGGTGTGGAAATGGAAGGTTTGACAAAGCGATTAAAATTGCATTTAGAAAAACACTGAAAAAGTGTAAACGACGCAATACAAATTTCCGACGAAGCATCGTCGTCTTCATCACTACGTAAACGTTTTTATTTTAATAATTATATGGCACTGTTTTTTTATTACTTTCTATATTATGCTTATTAATTTAGTAATTTTGCAATCATTTCCAGTGATAAATATATGGAAATACTAATTATAATCAAAGTTGGCATTTAATTAATTAATTATTTAATTAAGCTGAAAATTTGAAAGTAAAGGGCTAATATTGGTAGTTTCTTACAATTCCATAATATTTTTACTGGTTTGTTATACTTTTAGCCATTAAATAAGCCTTTTTGTTGAAATTTGATTTAAATCAAAAAAATCTGATTTTAATCAAAAAATCAAATAAATCCGATTTTTTTGATTTTTTTAAAAAAATCAAAAAAATCATCCACCCTGTTGACTACTAATTCAAAGCTTAAATAATATTGTTTATTAACCTATAATACATTTTGAATTAATGTGTTAAATTTTATATGTGAATTTTTTAATTAATTACAGGGTTCCCTGGGTGTGCAAATGTTTATGCATCGAGAAGGGAGTATGATAATCTTTAACGATGGACCGGATGCACTCGCAGTCCAAATTGAAGCCCTTGTTCAAGCCGTCATTATTCTCTCCATTGGCGTTCTCATCATTGTCACCAATGTGATCATCATTGCCACTTTCATTACTGCTCCAGGTCAGTTTCACGGCAATTTGCCAAATTCGTTCAGTGTGACAAAAGCTTGCACGGTTTAGTTCACCGTGATCTATGGTTACGAGCCAGAAGAGATGTTCTACTTGCCTGGGTATAAGGATAGCGTAGTATATTGTTAAGCAGGAGAATACTAATTTAGTTCGCCGAACCGATTATAATTAGTATACGCACCAGTATACTTGCACAAAAACCTATGTGACATCCAGAATATATTTATACATGGTGTTTGCTCTATATTATACTAAGCCAGCAGCATAGAAGCACTATCGTATGTATAACGTAGATTAATATAGCATAAATAAGAAGTTTCGGGGTATACGAGATAGGGCTTTCATACTCTTAATACTTGATGAATTAATTGTATATACAAATATAGAAGAATCTTTCACTTAACTGTCTCACGAGATACTTGAACCTTTCATTTTTTGTCGTCGTCTCTCTTCCATGAGGATTTACTTTGTAAAGCATAACTAACAAACGACGGATCTATTCAAAAGCTAGAAGTACCTTTGTGCGATTAAGTACTTTTACCTGCCACCGTTCTGCTTAAGGATACTACTTGTCTACTTGGCACACAACAGGCTGTGGATTCAACTTTAAAACTGAATAGGAATTTAGTTCTGCCTGATGCTCTTTGTGTTTACCCTTGAGCATAGAATATATTAACAAGAGAAGCACTTAATGTATTATGCATCGAGTGAATCCAAGAGCATCATGTACAAAGGCATGCAATAATGCTAGTTGTCGAGAGCGACGAAGCGGTATTTGAGTTATGAAAACTGACAAAATGCTCAGTCTTAAGGGTTAAGGACTCAGAAACGGTTTTGCAACTACTATAGTACTACGTCTCTGTATACTTGTACTGCCCTTGCATAGTCCTTCTTTGATATAATCAATTAAGAATCATCAACTTTGCTCATAGGATTAATTTGTAGATCGTCTGAGCGCTCTTTCACCGTGGGATTCGTGTGTAGTAATCCAATCATATATTGGCATGGTCGTCAGAGAATCATCATCTAATCTGTGCAAATTCTTAGGTAGTATTGCCTGAAGAGCAGTAATCGTTATAATAAAGTTGAAACGATTTTCATTTAGTTGGAAGTAATAACAAAGTGGAACATCCAAGTAATTTCCTTATCGATTATTTCAGGTTTTAATTTCCAACTTGAGCGTTAAATTTGAAGATTATGTATATTTTGTTTACATAGCTCCCTACAGTGGTTGTGCTTTTAGGGAGTCTGTCTTTCGTTTTGGCATTGTGGGGAGAAAGTCCTGAATGTGGTGACAACAATAACTATTTCATCGATAAAATGAGAATGTGTACAACTGTTAAAAAATCAATACTGTACATATACGCACAATTTGTAATTAAAGCCTCTTGTTCTCATTGTCCCACAACTGGTTGCCAAATTATTGAACAAGTTTCGTTTCCCGAACAGGGGCGTACAATGGCTGATGAACGCCTGTCCTGTGCTGTAAACTTGTAGGTTCAATATTTGCTTTCTGTTGGCAGCGTCAGGCTCGTTCTGGAATACTCAGTTTAAAGTAATATGGACAGTTACAGAAGCTCGTTGTTAGAGGATATGTCCCACTCTTTGTTCACATAATTATACTTCTAGGCATACTGTGGCAATGCCTGTATGTATAACTGGAATCCTCTCGTCCACTATTTACGCTCTTCCCTGGACATGGAGAGCTTTTGGATGCTCTGGAAAATACAGACCGCGCGCTCAAAGTTTTGTCGAGTGCGACGTTCAGATTGGTGAGACGCATAAAGGAATATGGTAAAAGGTATGTATCTGAAAGGCTTGGAGAGAAAAGTTGGTCTTCAGGCAGTAAGAGATGGGAATGGCAGACAAATAAAGTAAAGCTGGACAAAAAAGGAATTTAAAAAGTAGTACTATTACGAACAAAAGAAAAGAGAAATTGTCAATGGTGAAAAATGAGATGCTGACTAAGCGGTTCAACCCTATAAAGCAGACATTGAATGGTCTCTCGTTTTTCTCGGGAGTTTCTTACCGACCGGTAACTCCGAAATCCTGAGTCTGCATACTACATCAACCACCTTCAGACTCCTAATGGATAAAGTTAAGTTGACATACGGCAGTTTATCTTGTCCTTATATTGTTATTTATAAATGACTTGAAGAACTTGTACCACGTTCCACGTCATCACAAGATTCACATTTTTTGATTCAAGACCTTATATAGTTGTGAACACATGTATTCTTCTATTGGAAAAACAAAACTTAGGAAGTAGGGAAAGTTTTGGGTTGTGTTTATGTATAAAAATCCCTTTGAGTTATGATTTTGTTGTTTCCACATTCATTTCACCTAGGAACCAAACTCTTTCCATCAACTATACACATAAGTACTTATATCCATTCAATTTCTGTAATAGCACCGTATTTCATGTCTGACGAAAGAGTTATCTCACTAATACTAACTACTCGTATCACTTAGTTTCATTCAGGTTAAAAATTCAACTAACACTGACTTTTATGTCTTACCTCTTCCATACTTTCCTATCACTTTTGCTCTATCACGTCTTTTACATTACGCGATCATGGCCCACTTCGCGAAACTGACATTGAAAGTGAATCTTCTTTAGTTGATTGTATATGGGTATCTCGGATAAAAGGATATAGTATCTACCATTATCTAGATAGCATTTGGATGGCCAGAAAGATTTATTAAACTACGTTGAATTTTCCTTCTAATTAAAACGGCGTTTCAACTCCGAAAAATTTTACTAGTGTGAGGATAACTTTCTATGCGTCCACAAAAGGGAAAACTTTTAGCTTCTATTTTCGGTGAAAATCTTAAAATACACACTGCCTTGAAACCATTCATTTCATGCACGTACTAGAACATACATTCTATGTGATCGATCCGGTTGTCCCAGTAAGAAACGGAGATGAGCTCCTTCAACGTCTGGTGGGACCGTTTTAAAATTTAGGACAATTGTTTTTCGTTAAGCAACTACGTGATTACTATTACTTTTTAATAGTATCTTCAAAGTTGTGTGCATGGAATTATTGCTCTGTAGTCTTATAAAACAATATGTATAAGTATGGATTTTACGATTCTGTAAGCAGTAAACGTATGTGTTCATTATAATATTTAATAATAATAGAGGTATCTCGAATTTAAAATTTTAAATAAACTGCGTTTAAAGTTTTTAATCGCAACCTGATCACGGTAATATCCAGGACGAATAATAGAACAGGCGCTAAGTATCCGCAGGGGAAAAATCTTGAGGTGAATAGCATAGAAAAATAGAGGGAAACATTCCGCCGTTGAAATCCTGCTGTTCTTGCGCGCTGCAAACCTTTAGACAGTATGGCTACGATAAAAGTTGTAAGAATCAGCGGTGAAAACCCAATAAAATTTTTTATACGTATGTACGTTTGTAGTTTCTGGCACAGGAAGAAAGAAGACTAGTGCATTTACACTTCCAGCCGTTTGCTTCAAGAGGCGTATAATGTCTGCTCACAGCGTTGGAAGTATAAATACATGTATGTACATACTTAAGGATTGGGTTCCAACTCGATGTGCTCCGCAACCACCACTTTCCCAAATGCCCCCAAGAAAACGAATGATTTTTCCGTTTCAAAATATAAGACTTGTAGATTCCTACGGTATTGAACTTGATTGAAAACAACTTGTGTCTTCGTGACATCAATTAAATTAAATTACCATTAGTCAAGCCCTTTTACTGTTTGACTTTGGAGAAGAGTCAGCATAGTGCAGTTTGATGTCTTAATTTAATTTCTGACTATAAAGGAAATACTTTATTAATTTGTCGTTCGTTGTTGTTTACGGGTGGAAAAACTTCGTTACAAGTTGGGCGACAATAATGAATGCTTTTGGAATCATTCCAAAGAAAGTGTAAAATGCTTGATAAACATGCGGTTTATGCTGTTGAAGAAAATACATACACTGGCATCCTTAACACCAAATTAAAGGCTTCAGGATGATTTATTATGTGCTCCAGATTTGTTCATCTAAACAAAATTCCCCAAGTTTTATTATAATATTCATACTTGGATGTAAAAGCGGTTCGTCTATCGTTTCAGTAAAAATTACTTCATTTAAGCTGGTTATATTGAGGTCGGCCCTTATGTATGTAGTTGGTCGTTGAGGAGCATAAGATCCGTGTTGCTTTGTGTAAGTCTTGCAGGGAATTCTTGACAGGCTTGCAGTTGAATTACAAATATGTGGGCTCTGACAGCCTTTTTAAGTCATGAACAGTGAGAAATAACTTCATATTGCTTTTCGTTGCTCATAATATTTTAAGATAAGTGCAAGGTAGTGGCGCGGTTTAAATTATGAATGAGGATTAATCAATGACTATCATTAAAGATTTGTAAATATTTAATTGCAGGTCCACGCGAAGTTCTTACCTACTACTTGCTGTCCTTATCTGTAGCGGATTTGCTGGCCGGAGTCCTTGTAGTTCCACTCTCAGTCTATCCAACGTTAATAAAGCAATGGGTTTACGGCGATGTGATATGTAAAGCGTCAGGATATTTAGGAGCTGTACTCTGGACTGCCTCCATTTACACTCTTATGTGGATGAGCGTGGACAGGTTTGACTTACTTTCTTTTTTTTATACAATATTCTACCTTTTATATGTACTCCATTTTAATCTCCGTCCTGTTCTTCAGTTCCATTTTTATGAATACAACTGTCTGCTAGTGGATATCCTTATAATAAACTCATGACAGATGAACGGCCCCTCCTTCCCTAAGTTATATGCGTACGACAGGGAGTCTATACACTACTATATAGTATATAGGATTATTGACAGCAATTCATTTGGTGACAAATGATTCCTATAATGCGGCTTGGGTTACTACGGCACGGTCGTTATCCAGTAACGCTCGTCGTCCATATTCAGATTATAATAGTGTGCATTATGTCTCTCATTCTTACGTTAGATATAAGTAGTATGATATATTTGTTAATCTAGTATATTATAGTAGTCTAAATATATTACAGTACTTATTTGGTTGGACATCCTTGTAAATATATGTAGATATATCAATCTAGTTACAATAGTACATACATAGACTCTGCCTTTCCCGTCACCACGTCTTCGCTCAAAATGATTTTGTTTTTGACATTTTGACTTACAGCTTGCAAATAAATACTTGAATATTTTTCCCTTCCACATTTCCTCCAGTCCCTTTTAACTATCGCATTCATAAACGTAGACAGCCCAAATGCTGTCACCGGGATGGTTTATGTGCACAATTTTGGATTTGTGACATTTTCTCTAAGAATCCTGTCTTTGAATCAGAGTGGTACTCAAGAACAGAATGTCTTTGCCTTTCTATACCTTTTCGGAAATGAATCGTGTTTGTAGTAAAAGACGAAAACCTTCGGAAATAAATCGTGTTTGTAAGAAACGAAATAAAATTTCCTTGTGTAATACTCGGTCGTTCCGTCCTTGCCTTGGGTTGATTGGGAAAATAAGAAAGGATATGCATTTGTGTATTGAAAAATCCAAGGCATGGATGAAAATAGAAGGTGCTGAAGAAAAATTGGGCCTCTGATAGACAGCTCCAAATGTCCAAATGAATTTTGTATAGACTTTGATTTTCCTCTGGAAATATCTCCTCTGTATAGATGCTGATATGGCGAGAGACCTGATGCGTTTGAATCGACAGCCATGCTTAAATAGATGCTCTTTTTAGAGTATTATATTGATGCTTTTACTATAATATTATACAACCCTTTTCCTACAGTAGATCCCGTTTTCCTGGTATTCCCTGTATAGTTTTTGCAGGGCCAATACGAAGTGTAACTGGTGTTGCCTCTGAGGTTGTCACGCAAAGGAAACTCTAATTGATGGCATGCTTGATCAATTTTCCCTTTTTGGTTCAGTTTCATCCTAGGTAGTTTTCCTGTGTAAAAAAGTTGCGGCTCAAGTGCTTATCAGAACCCTTCAACTACAGTATTTACTCCGCTCATTCAAAGGGATAATGAGCGATACTCAACTATAAATTGTTTTTTAGTCGAAATGAAATTCTTACGCAGCATAGCCACTCAACTTTAACTAATCAGGCCCTCTTCATTTGGTAACTTAGTGAGAACCATGCAATAGTTTCACTAGCACAAAAATCCAATAATAATAAAACGGAATTGTCTATTTCAATACAAGGGCAAGCAAGCATTCAGTAGAGTAATACAAAAGTTAAAAGTTATTTATTATTTTTTCAGTTTACTTGGTTTATTTCGAACAATTACAGTATCAAAGTATAGCAGGTCTGTCAAATCAAAACGTTTAGACGATAGCGTTTTATTCACGAGTTCTGCTTTTGGAGTGTTGTTAATTGAAACGCATAACTTACCCGTAGCAATTACTTTGCAAGTTTTATGTGCAAAGCGTCGTTTGGCATTTATTAAGTAAACGACAACATTTGTTATGACCAGAGAGGTATATTTCCCAACGTCGGGCGCGTTGAAAAGTTTGAGCATTTTCAGAATCTTCAGGCAAGTTTACATTGACGTCAGTCCGTCTGAAGGTCTTGAAATGGCTATTCCATTTAGTAACGCAGCCGCTGGGTATAACATCATAAATCCTAATAGTAGTTAGTGTCTATATGAGCGCGACGTAGGTACAGGGCTAGACCTGTAGGTATACACAAGTAATAGGCTCAATGTAAGTCGGAGTTGTTAATTTATTAGTGTAAACTGGTGGTAATTACTCTTGACAAGATTAGAAATTTGGTAACATTGTCATGTACTGTTATTATATTTGCAGATATGTGGCTGTCCGGAAACCCATAAGATACGAAGTAGTTCAAACTCGGACACGAATTCAATGTTGGGTAGCCGTGTCATGGTGCTCCGCCCTGATGCTTTGCTGTCCGCCACTTTTGGGTTTTCGAGGAGCTGATTTTGACAAGGAAGCTTCCGTGTGTCTTCTCGAGTGGAACGTGATGCCTGCTTACGCAGCAACACTCGCCAGCTTAATCCTCGGTAAGGTTTTTCCCAGCGCGATGACGGGGGTTGTAAAAGGAGCAGGCTTCGTCTTGTATGGAGTGAAAGAGAAAAGAGAGCAGTAAGTTGTCGTTGGGGGACAATATATTGTAGAAAAGAAGAGTGACTTACAGTATTCGGAGAAACTGGAGAGATTCAGTTTTGCAAGGACATGTGTGTACGTGTGTATATATATATTTCTCTTTAACAGCAAGTATATGCATAAGTTTTTGGGTTTGCTGAAATTTATTATATAACTATATCTTTGCAATCAAATGCAAATTTAGTCACTTCTTCAAGTCACAATCATTCTTCGCTTGTCTGCCTCGTTCTCTCGGCCAATTCCTCATTTGCATTCTAGCTTGCCTTGAGTCTACCGATTAGCCTTATTAGTTCTGCGATTATGCAGAGTCTATATGCATGTTTGCACAATCTCTTTGCTTTCCTTCTCTTTTCCACTTTCACTACTGCACATTTTTCAGTATAGGGATTCTGCATTTCATCCTTGAAAGCTTCCTTCTTGGCCTTTTTGCCAAGGAAATTATGTTTTCCCGTGTGCCTCGTCCCCTACAGTCGTAGGACTTTAGTGCGGATAGCTACACAGGAATCCATTTTGTTCCTCAGCTCTTACGTTTCGTTTTTCCGACGTCCTCCCAAAGACATATGAATATGAAGCAATGAGCTCATATGAATTTTAAAGTTACTCATTTAATATAACTTTCTATAGGTATACAGTACATGTTGAAGCTTACAGAGGCTACTATAGGTATTACTATATTTACAGAGGCTTTCTGGCGTCTTATCATCAAAATCATATGCCGACAAGGGCATAAACGTAAGGTAGGAAAGTCGTTCATCTATGTACAGTCAGACGGTTTTTTAGTGACTACTATAATATAGAAGGTGAAAGGAAAGGAGTATTTTAAAATCTGCTTTCTTATTTGTAATGTGGAAATAATCTGCCAGGAGGCAAGGTGCCTTCGAAGTTTATCTTAAGTGAGTCTCGTCTTCTCTCTCATCATATAAAATACGATATTAAATGTGTGCAGTAAAAGAAAGACTGGGGTGTAAAAGCCTGGAGCCAAAAACTGTCTTTCCTTATTTCCCATTTGGCTCTCCAATTTCAGTCCAGGGGAGAAATATTATTATTATGTAGTAGTAGAAGAGCGGAGAGAAAGGGAGTCAAGAAGATCTACACGTTACGTCAGTAGATTACTCATGCATACGCAATATACTTCCGCTTGAAAAACCTACTTTTCCTTATCAAGCTTAGCTATAAGAGCAAGAGTGCTAAAGTCTAGGATGGCTATATGTCTATTGGATTTTCTTCGGATGGTGGAGGAGAGGAGCAAAGTGTAGGAATGCCCTTTGAACTTTGATTTGATGGGAAATCGCTTTTCATCTTGAGTCAAATGTCATCTCGTTTTCTTCTCTTAGAACAACTTACAACCTTGAGCATTTATTGGGACTGTTATTGTAATTTCTGGTGAATTTTGTAGCTTCGTCTACTAATACTATAAAATGCTTGAGTTTTCAAGTTTACAGTAGTTTTGCGTCATTTACGAAGTACATTTTTTTTATTTTCTGTCGCTATGTCTGTATACTACTCGCTGATCTGTATATCTGCTTGCCTTTTCCTCTCCACTCTCTCTAGTTATTTGTAAATGTTTTACGTATGTATCTACATTCATAAAGGTCTGTACATTTTAGCTTTTGATTAGATTTCAATAATTCTATAGGCTCCAAACTACAGATACTACGCTAGTCGACTTGGCTCACCGAGAATCTGCTCCTTCGTGTTTCTCGTGTAAAAATCATTTCTAGCATCTACAATTTCATTTACTTATGGATTTTATATATTGCTATATGTAAAGTATGTATGCACATATATATTTTAATAGTTATACAGTTGATTTGGATACTTTGCAATCGTACACTGCTTCAATCAATATGAAATTTACAAGCCGATCCAATTTCCCATTAGAAAGCTTTCAGTAATTTGGTGCTGCTATTCTCGAGGTACAAACCTACGCTTCGATGAAGTGATATTTGATATTGAGTAAGAAAAACTAAGTTAATTTTGTATGATTTCTTGTTTGTTACATGGTGAATTGGATTTTGCTCCACGTGATCAGCCCCGACAATCACAACAATGATGTACACTTACTACTTTATTTTTGCTGCAATGAAACGACTCAAAACTGATCTACCAAGTATGGATAAAGAGTACGCTTCAGCTCTCTCAGAGACTCTCTCCAATCCTGCTCATGTAACTTGCTTCATACTTGTCATATTCTTCTGGATATCATGGCTTCCATTCCTAGTCATCTTAATCTTCGAATATTTTGCTGTAAAAATACAAGTAAGTATAAATAACAACATTCATCATTTATATTATTAAAGGATCTTCTCCGAGAGCGGTTGTTGCTATTACATTCATTTCGCCTAACAGCTAGCTAAGAATATAGTGTATGTACAATGTAGACTACAGGCATGCAAATTCGAAGAATTTATTCACTAGATTGTACTTGCATATATTTACTTTAACCATTAGGAAGCGTAAGAATTGCCTACGTAAACATATTTGAGGTGTATTCTATGGTCTCATGTCGAGGGAAAGTACTCGGAAGTTGGGTCCACCTAAATATTTAAATAGAAAGTATGAATAGTTGTAAGTGCAGATGATTTGGTCCGATTAGGTCTAATGTAGACATTTACATGCTCAGAGCTAAAGCATGTTCGCATTTTATTCTCAGCTTTATTTATCAGTAAAATGGTTCTCAGGGGATAATTTCTCCGACTCTTTTTGCGTTGATATTCAAATTCATGTCTCCACATAAACGCTAGATACTGTAATCATTGTTTCAAGTTTGATAGTTTTTTAGTCTTGGGGATTGTTTGAATTATTTTTTATTGGTGCGCAAAACCAAAAAAGGCAGCATTATTATTGAAAATGTTTACAATCAACCCCTTATCGTTAAAATAGCGCAGTTATTATGAGTTTTAAAGTATTATGTAATGTTTTAAATAAACTTTGAAATTAGACTACTTCCACAGTGCTTCGAGCCCGGCACGCACGCAGGTAAGAACTAATATTTTGGGTGGAAATAAAGCAAAATGCGGCATTTGCCGTAACCTTGCTCTATACAGCAGATTTCGCATGTTAAGTTGGTACAGATTCCATTCCAAGCTAAAATACTGATACAGGCAATCCTGTACATGTGTCTATATAATAATGTATTATAATCAGGCTTTAAGTAGATAGATGAAAGCGGGCTAGTGGGTTAAACACCTGGCAGGATTAAATACATTTATATTTTTATTCCGTTTTATACGGAATTCAGAATTCATACTTGGTTTAACCCTTCACTCTCATTCATATCCATTAGCCTTAATTGCTATTTCGTGCGTGTGTGTTCCTTCTGAATAAGTCAGCGTAAGTGTGGCTCTACAGTAAATCCAGTAAGATTTCGTACCTGTCTCACATGCTATAACGCCAAAGCCTTTACTGGAGTAGCAAGTCAAAACAATGGTAATAAATGGGCTCCAGGCCGTCGTGTAGATGGCAGACAGGAGCTGGAGGAAATGCAATTAAGCAGTAATGATAAAAGTGGAAAGCATGCCTTTCTCGGAATTGCCGATGATTTCTCTCTATATATAATTACTTTATGTTACCATGGACGTCAAAAAGTAATCACGATTATCTTCGACTTCTTAGTTATGACACATTTTTAAGCCTAGAGGTATACTAAACCCTATACTAAATCCCATAGACTTATATTTAAAGGATTCTCTTTTAAGAATGTGACTCAAACAGTGATAAATTGCTGTCTAAGTGTCAAACTTTTGAAATTAGTATGCTGTGCTAAAAGCATCTTTATCAATGTTGACCTCCAGTCATAGCTAGGAGTCCATTTTTGAATCATTTACCGAACCCTTTGCCAAATTTGAGTATGGTCGATGCTATTTTATAGGGATGACACTGTGGAAACAATTATAGGAATTATATTGAATTGGTATGCCGTCGTGACAACACTTGTTTTCGTGGGCAAAATTACGGTACACAGTATAGCGAAGAATGTAGGTAGTCTGGTTTTAAGTTATGTATAATAATTTTGCGTGCTAATAAGAGGAAGTTATGCGTGATGGGAATGTAAGGTACCATTTCGGGTAATCTTATCCGATTGTGCTCACGGACATCCTTTGATTTTGAATTTATCATTCAGGTTAATTCCAAAAATTATAATTATTATAGATTCTGACAGACATGTATTTGATTTCGCAGGTTCCGTTTTTGCACTTCACAGTGTTTTGGATGGGCATGTGCAACTCTTTCTGGAAGTTACTAATCTACCTGACGGTTAATCAAAACTTCCGATTTCAACTCCGAATTTTCTGTCTTAGCCTCTGCTGCCGGACGAAGGGTCGACTGATTCAACAAGATGATTGATATTTATAAATGTTTTTTACATACGAAACAAAACTGATTCTTACAAACCATTTTGCAAGGACTGCTGTGAAGTTTCAGAAATCGAAACTTTGAATCATTACATTGTCATAAGTCCTGTGTTTCTCAGCAGTTGAGAATTGTTAAGATCTATTCAATTTATACTACTTATAATTTGTATTGTAATACTTATTTCCATTTCAATTATTTTACATCTGCAGTGTTGCATTATTCAGTGTGTTCACATATAATGCAAATAATTCACAGAATAACGTTTATCTACAGTTATTGTGCTAAATGTGAAATAAATGTGTTCGTTGTGATTTGTAGGCGACAGGAACTACATTACGTACTTTGTCAATAGAGCTTTACTTTGGAAATACATGAGTCTGTAGTTTGAGAAGTAATACATAGACAAGGAGTACTCATCCAACGTAGCATTATTGTTATGCAGGAGTGCAATAGGCATTAATGCAGTTGAATGTAGTACGGTGGAGATGCTCACAGTAACTTGGAAAATATTGGTCCTGTATTTCCAGAACTAAAAAAACGTAATAAACTCATTATTTAAAATTAAATAATGATCTGATGGACTTCAAGAATCCGTACCATCTTCAGTATTAATTTTAAGGAAGTAATAAAATGAAATGTGTAAAGGAAGGATACTGAAGGTATAGTGTGTAGTATTGTGTGTCATCAGAGGATGAATTAATCTTTTGTCCATTCAAATGTATTAGATAAATTGTGTATATAATTAGGTCATTGATGTTTTAGATATACGTTTTTGCTATGTATATGTATTAATGTATTAAAAAGTGTATATATACTAAATTCCAATGCAAACATAAGCATCAACATGTATGCAAAAAGTTGTAATGACCTGTGTTGTCAGCAGGAAGGATATTAGCATATAGTTGGTTGTAATCAGTGTTGTAATGCTGTTAATGTGTCGTAATTATATTATTTGGTTCATTGGGTAAAACCATTTATCGTATTTTATTCGTTTCAGTAGTTGTTGAACTAAATGAGAGAGTCGGATATGTAATACTATACATAGATGATGTAAAGATTTTCGAATAGCAATACGAAGGACTTGTCCACAAAGTATTGTTCAGGTATCTAATGGTAATAATGTGGTTGTAAAATAATACTTTAGCTAGTAAATAATTCAGTGGTGGTAGAGTTGGTAAGGCAGTGCCGTGGTTGTCACAAACGTGCATGGGTCATTATTATATACAAGAAGCGATGTTATGGAGGAGAGCCCATAGATCTCTTTGCAACTCTTCAATAATGTGATACATGTAAAAAGTATATCATTGAGGAAGGATAAAAATATTATTATAGATTTTAGACTCTATAATAAGCAGTTTCATTGTACTAAACGTCAGTATCTCTCACACATAACAGCAACCACAAGCGCAACCGGAACGACATTACGTGATCAACTAAACACGTTTTACAATCCAAAAAATAAAACAAGACAGAATATTATAGGTGCTAGAATACATATAATTGATGTTTTGTACACTACAATGCTATATAACCGTATTAGTAATATTGACATAAGTAATTATATATTTTCAACAAAGAGACGTATGCAAAATACATTTGTATGTACACACTGCAATGACTCAAGAAACATTTCCAAGTTCACAAAATGTCACAATGAGGTAACGTAACTGTGGGATGGGATTAAAATGTTTTCAGAACATAATTTCCACATACATATTATACTCATTTCTGAGCGTTATCCAATCCCCATACATATGTAAAACCTGCATTTCCTATATAAGCACTTTTGGTTGCGGATTATTAGTTTTCTAATATTTAAGTCTAAATACCTAGGTAAGCTATTTTTTATTGTTTGAGAATCCCAGTATTTATACACGGTGCAATAAATGTGCAACAAATCACCTTTAGCAATACCGAATTATAAAAAACTGCGCTCATCACAACTGGCAAAACTTTTAGCACACTTTGTAAAAGTCGTAAATAAATTCCAAGTAATTATACCTATATACTTATGTATTAATATAGCATTAAGGAACATGGTAATTACTTGTATTTGTGTTGACATGAGTTATACTATATGTACATAATATTAATGACGGGTTGCGTTTGGTGTGAATTGAAAATACTGAATAAAAGCGATAAACTATGTGTTACCCGGATACTGCTAATATAGTTTTTTAAAGGCTTGAAATGCATGAATAGAGAGCAGTTGTTCCTAAGTACATGTACATATGATTTCATTACTAATATTAAGACACTTAAATTTAATTACGTTGACCATACATTAATGGACTCCTTTGAATTTAATCTATAACTTTCATTAATATTAAACAATACATCAATAACAAATATTAAAAGAATAAAGACTCACCTACTGGGTTTCCTAGTTTAAAAGACTTAAATTCTCTGGAGAGGTGCATAATTTAAATGCCCATAATAATACATAGCTAATAGCACTTCATGTTCATTAACCTGTAAGCTTGAATGCTTAGCACGTGCATATATCTCTAAAATTGTGTGAATGATGATACACATTCTCATGTTTCGATGGTCCATAGGCAAGCAAAAACTACATCACAGTTCACTGTTCGTGTTAGAACTGAAGTTCTCAACACTCAAATACAGTTTTGACAGCTTTGTTTATTAACTTCAACATTGAGAGATGTGATAAATAAACGCTATGTGTAAGAATATACTTACATAAAGTAGCGTAATATGCATGATATGACGTTGGTCCAAACAATGAATCTCCTATAGCCAGCCCATGTCCTTCAAATAGACAAAATTGTAAAGATAACGTAATACAATAATATGTTACATCATTTGAAAAGCGTTCGAAGGTTAGGCGTACAGCATCCAAAGTAATATTTCAGTCTTCCTTGAGTCTCTTACAGGTATCAAAACAGCATCATAAAATCGTGGTAGCTTATTGCAGTGATAATGTGGATACAAATCTTCTTAATTGGGGCTGCCCTGTATGCCTTTTACTGGCTAATAAAGCCCAAATGGCCTAAGAATTTTCCTCCAGGTAGGTTTTCATTATTTTAAGTTCTTTCAATAACATTTTTGCTCTCAAAATTGCATCATATCATGCTATTCATTTTTGTGTTTAATGTAAAAATGTCTTTATTGTGATTGCATGAATGCACATAGTAATTATATAAATTATATTATCTAAAAATTGATAATTTTTACCAATTCTGACCGCAGGGCCCTCTGCCTACCCCATCGTTGGATCTATCCCAGCTTTGATGAAGCTAGATGCAACGATTCCCGGCGCCATTACAAAAATGGGCACAGTTTATGGCCCAGTGAGTTCTATTTTCATGGGAAAGAGTAGAACAATTGTTGTCAATGGTTGGGAAGCAGTGAAGCAAGTACTTACACGCGATGAATTCAGCGGCCGGCCTCCATTTTTCTTTACGATCGATCCGAAATGGAACATGTCTCTGGGTAAAACAAACATTGTAGCTAGTGTTTTCGACTATTAGAGTTCTATAAATATTTCAATAACACAAAATGTTCTTTTAAAGGAATCTTGTTTGTGACAAACAATGATTTTTGGAAAACCCAGAGGCGCTTTGCTTTACGCCGTTTAAGAGACTGGGGATTCGGGAAGACTACTCTAGAAGGTGTAATTCATGAGGAAATTCAAGAATCCGTAGAACAAATGGATCTGAAAATGAAGGAAAATAATAATATTGTCTCCCTTTCCGACGCATTTGGAATCCCTGTAATTAATATTTTGTGGGCAGTTATGGCTGGGAAGAGATTTAGCCATAACGACGAAAAACTGAAAGAGATGCTACGTAGGATATATGACGCATTCAGGTCCCAGAAATTTGGAAACAATTTGGTCAATGATTACCCTTTCCTCCGACATCTCCCGTATTTCTCAGGCTTGTGGAATCAGTTTTGGAGATCGAAAAGCCAAACGGAAGAATTTGTACAGGTAATTTTAATTCAAACAAAATTGAACCACACGTCGAGAATTTCTGTTAAATATTTAAGATGAGTTTTTGCGGCTTCTTTACTGATTCATTTCGACAGGAAGCTATCGATGAGCACATACAGACCCGAGACCCGCTACATCCAAGAGATTTTCTGGACGAGTACCTCAATGAAATGGAGAAAGAGCAAGGAAATCCCAACACGTCATTCTTTCGTAAGAAGACGTAAAATCCCCCCAAAAATAATGTTTATAATTATAATATTTAGCTTATTATTTGTTAACCAATCTAATTTATGTGCAGGTGAACAAATGGTCGCATTAGTAATGGATGTCTTCAACGCTGGCGCTGAATCAACATCCAACACCATAGCTTTCGGACTCCTCTACATGGTCTTGTATCCAGATGTCCAGGAGAAGGTTGCTAGAGAAATTGATGAGGTGGTGGGGAAAGATCGGCTGCCATGCTACGAAGACCGGTTAAAGTAATGAAGCATAATTATTTAATCTCCCAAAATCCGTGTTGTATTCAAATACAAATGGTATCATATTGACAATATATTCACAATTTCCAGAATGAGCTACACAGAAGCTGTTCTTTTGGAACTAATGCGTATAGCTAGCATTTCCCCTCAAACTGTACCTCATTATACGATAGAGGACACCACTCTCAACGGATTCAATATTCCTAAGGTATCCTGCAGTACTTAAAACTATGAAAATATTTACCTCATTAACATATATAAGTATACCTATACATATGAAACAATGTTAAATATTATAATAATTACTTTTTTTTATACCCACCAACATCGAAGGATACCCTAGTGTTTGCCAGTTTAGACTCCGTTAACATGGACCCAACTATATGGGATCAACCGGAGGAGTTCCGACCAGAAAGATTTTTGACCCCTGAGGGGAAGTTTGTGAAGCCGGAGCAAGCAATTCAATTTGGAATAGGTAAAACTTTTTATTGCATATTTATTATAATATAAAAATGCACATCTGCCTACGTATCATCTCTAATATTTCATGTCATATTTTAATAATTTTGTTGATCAATTCTTCCCAAAGGCAAGCGAGCATGTATGGGAGAATCGTTAGCCCGGATGAATTACTTCCTCCTCTTTACGGCGATGGTGCAGCGCTACAAATTTGGGGTTGTCCCCGGTCAAGAAAAGCCATCGACAATTCCTGTTCCAGGCTTCACTTTCGCTCCGCAGCCATTTTCTTCCTTACTTTCTCAACGTTACCCAGACGTTTCTCATTAATTTTGTCATTAAATTAGTAATTTAATTAATTTAATTTTTCTCATTAATTATCATTGTAAATTTTTAAAAGGCATGTATCTACATGCCTTTTTCAAATTTAAATATGTAGATAATTTAAATATGTACTTACAATTTATTATTACACAACATCAATATCGTGTGATATAAAATAAATCAAAAATATTACATCTAGGCATTTTACTCTAATTCAAACAAAATTGTCTTTAATTTCCATATTTTAATTTTGATTTGATTTCATTAAATCGTTTCATCATCGTAGCTTGGGAGGTTTGACCTTTGGTCTTCATTGAACATGCATAATTACCTATACAAATATTATCAAGGACTTGAGCGATGCATGATAAGGTATTTCTGAGTGAATAATAATATAATAAAATTATAATAATGAATTTATGAATTTATTATAATTTAATCTAGAAAATTTACCCCGATTAGCGTAAAAACGTGTCAGGTTGCTATTGTTACTGGACGTTGATGCCTAAATTAATAGTCGATGCGCTCAATGTGACGATGCGACACCACGTTATTTTACGTTTCTTATCATGTTTCCCAGCTTGTCCCGTCATGCTTGGAAGCTTGAAATGCCGCGAATTTGAAATAATTGACGACTTGTTCGTCCTTATCGTAAGGTCGTAGTTAGATAGTTTTAGTCTGATGTAATTCGTATTAAATTTGAAGTCGCATTAGAAATTGACAGCAGAAAGTAATTAAACAGGATTATAGTTAAAATTATGGTTAATTAGAAAATCGGAATCAATTTTTAGGAATAGAGTGCTGAAAAATGCAGCAACCACAAGAATTTAATACTTTACCGGGAAGCTCGAAGGGAAGTTCTTCTAATGTTGAAAGTTGTCCTGTCGTAAGTTCTTTAATTTTTGATTTTCGCAATTTCTTTGATTTTCGTAATTTTAGTTACAAGTGTCTTATTAAGATTAATGTAATTATTCATTTAGTAAAATTTATGGTTGTTGTGGTTGAAGGTCATTATAATATTTCGGAAATATTTTTACGAGCTGCTGGGCTGGAGCAGGTTTACTATGGTTGATGATTTAAATAATGTATTAATATGTATACGTAAATTATATGTGAATACGTTGTTTATTTTGTTGTGTAGGGACACCCAAAACTAAGGCCACATACTTACCGGGAATCGGATTCTGACAACAATTTCCTAGCAAACGATTGGGCCGTGTCGAAGAAACAAGCGGATTTACCTGAAATGAACGATACTCCTGCATTGAAACACAGTGTAAGATTGACAAATGATACATATTTCGCTTTAGTAAATTGTGGTTGTGGGGTGTGTGAACTTTTAGGTCGTTGTTAAATATTGTGGTGTCGATTTGTATATAGCCCCCAAAAGCTAAGCAGGCTATTCCACCTGGTGGCTACAGTGATGAGGATGATTCCGACAGTGGGTTCGACTTTAACCCTGGTGCTCCTAAATTACAAGCGGCTGCACAATTTACACCTCGTAACCCAGTACCTGATGTAAAACTTGCGACCTCTGTTAATAGTTCCTCTAATGGGGGTAGTCGTTCCAGACGTAAATCTGGTGGTGGTAAAAAGCCCTCGCATCCTGTCATCCCGTATATAAACATAGAACAAGCAAATGCAATCGCGAGTGAACTCAATGCCCTTTGGCATGCATCAACTAGTCAAGGTCAGTCATAGAATCACATACGTAGTTATGACACTTTTGTCATTATAATCGTTGGTTTTGTATTGTCCATTCACAGGATTTTAACGTTCACTTGACGCCCACTTTTTTTTACAAACCTTATTGTTCTTTCATTTTCAGATCGGAAATCTTCAGTGTCTCGAATGTTGCGGAATTGTTTTAAAGAATCTGTTAATCCCTACTCAATGGGACTGTACTTGTGCTCCCATAGTTCAGATTTCTTTTTGAACAAACCCACAAGTCTGGCTTTTACAGGTTTGAATTACGAAATGATTTGTACCTAATAATTGCATAGTTGACAGTTGTTACTTGCATTATTTTTATTTTAGTAATGAACGAACTAAAACAGTGGCTAGTAGACCAACGCCTGGACGATTTTGAACGACAATATCTCAGTCCTCCATTGCAATCAGTGGCTTTTCAAGTTATTACTCGGCAAAAGAATGCATCACTCCTTAGATTTGTAGTCACTATTTACCGATTAGATTTGGTACGAGATCAGCTGGTGCCACATATTAAGGATCTCGCGGCGGAAGGAAACTACAGAGACGTATGTCAATTGCATACACTTCTGTATATTTGGATGCAATTACAGTTGTACTTATTGTATTATTGCTTATAATTATTTAGGCATGTATTTGTGCTACAACCCTAAGACTTTATAAGAGTTTTACCATTCATGACTTCGTGATACCTTTGATTTTGCAAGAGCGGATGAATGATGTCGAGGAGTTCATGATTGGTTCCGAAGAAGTTCAAAAGTCGGTTTTAACCTATTTAGACAACCTTCTGTTGAAAGAGTATACTATGAGTGCATTTCTGAGAACATACGTTGCGTAAGAAGATTCAGTTTTTGATAGTATGTACTATAAGTATGCAGAATTTCTAGCCAGTAATTTTTATGAATTTAATTTAGGGAGAAAAATATCCCTCAAGTTAACAAAACCCGCCTTGAACTTCGACCCATGTCTAAGTTAATCCAGAAACTTAGTGAAAAATTTAAACTTGATCCGGCGATATGCCCTAACAGCAGTCGAAGGAAACGATTTGGTAGCCTTAGACACTTGCTGTCACGTAAATATGGGGACACAACAGTCATACGTGCGTTTTATCAATTTTCCCGCTTATCCGACTTCTAGCAGTTTTCTATTCTTTACATATTTTCATTGTTTTGTTATAGACGATGCGGATTTTGAAGACTTAATAGATGACATTGTACAGGATGATGTGAGCCTTCAAGACGAGACTATATTCCTTTTACGTACGTATGGTGATTTAACGGCTGCTGCCAGATTCGCTCTAAGGAAAACTATGCCCTTCACTAACATTCCTGATGATATAAAACAAGAAATGCGACGTTTGAATCCTCAAGTGTGTCCTGATATTACCACTTCGGTAGTAGAAGAAGAAGATTGGGATGATGTTCCTGCCATGACCGTCGTTCCAAAATCTCCCACTTCCTCTGTCCGAAAAACGATAAAATTAGGTACTTGAGTTTTAACTTCTGTAGTATGGATAGGTCTGCCTCACTCGTAATCCTCGAAAGTAATCCCGAGCGTAATATTGTTTCAGACAAGGTTCCGTTACAAAAGGACAATATTTCTGAACCAATTAGTCCAGTTCCATCCAATGTTATGGAAGTTGACGAACCTTTAACGGGACAAGAAAGCCCGGGTCGGTTGCAAAGGAGATCTAGAGCTTCCCAAAATTATTACAATCTGCAGCTACCATTGGAGCATATTCATCTAGTAGAAAATCAGCAAGGAATTAATTTGTTTCTGAAACATTTACGTACGGGCCAGGCGAACTTGGAAAAGTCAGCTAAACGGGAACTCTTTACTGTGGGGTTTGATGCCGAATGGAAGCCAATTAATCCGAGCATTGAAGGTGTTTCAATTATTCAGGTTGCTACTCTTGACGATGTTTTCATTATTGATTGCATTAAGTTGAAGGAAGCCGAGCGGTCAAATTCGGAATTCAATCCTTGGAAGGCGTTGTTTAAGGATTTCTTTGCAAACGAGGTAACTGCAATCTTTTTGTTGAACTAAAAAATGTTGTAATAATGCGCACATCTCAGTTAAATGTAAATTCTGTTTTAGAAAATTGTAAAACTTGGTTATGGAATCTCCGAAGACCGGCGAAAGTTAGCGGCAACATCTTCGCAATGGAAGCTCGTGCCAGATCAATTGAAAAGTATGGTTGATCTGCAGAACATATCGAAGGAACTACAGAAAACAACGTTTAAGTTTTTCCCGCATGCTGAAAAGCCGAGTAATATTGGTTTCCTTTTGGTTTATTACCAGAAAGCCCAATTTTTACATATTTCAACAGATAATTTTGTTCCCAGCAGGTGAATTCAAAGGTTTGACCGAGTTAGTTCGACTCTGTACTGGAACTCCACTTAATAAAGATGAACAATGGTCTAATTGGGAAAAGCGACCATTGAGAGACACTCAGATAATTTATGCTGCTACAGATGCTTACTGTTTGTTGGAATTACATGATTTCATGAAAGTTCGGTGCCGCGAAAAAAAAATTGATTTCCAAAAAATGATCCAGAATCACCTGAAAACCCCCACTGGGACACCTCAAGGTGGAAAAAAGTCAAAGAAACGCTTGACAACTGATTTGGTCAAGAACGTTACTAATCTTGCCAAAATTCGTAGCAACAACAGCAGCCCATTTAAGGAAGTTCAGTATGCAAATACTGTACGTGTTGTTGTTGACAATATGTACGCAGGTAGGACTGATCAAAAAGATTTTTTTAGATAATCGTTCTTTCTTTTTATAATACATGCAAATGTCTATTCTTAGCTTTGGGGAAGCAACTTCGAGCATGTGGTATTGACACGGTCATTTTGGAGGATCAAGAAACGCATACAAAATGCGCACTATATGCTTTGAGAGACGATCGTTATATTATTACACAAGAATCATTGTTTCAACAAGTATGTCATGCCATATTGTTGTTCATTTTAATAATTTCATTGCTTCATCATTTTTTGGACAACAAGAAAAACTTAATCTACTAATATCTGTTTTACTTTCTTAGTTGGCTTCGTATGTTCCGCCAGGCCATTGCTTTCAATTGCGGGGGAATTCGGTTATGGCCCAGTTACGTGATGTCCTTGTGTACTTCAATATAGCTGTCAACGAGACAAATATTTTTACAAGATGTCAGGTATATGATTTTACAATTTAATTTTTTAAGTCACAAGCTTGGAAAATTGATGAGAGTAATAATTATTCATGTCTTATTTTCATCATTCAAAACAGCGCTGCAACTGTAAAGTTTTTATACATGTGAAGAGTAGTTGCATGCGAAACATAATGCTCCACTGCATGCCCCGATCCTTTAATGAAGTTGAAACTGGTTCATTCGGGGGGTTACACACTGTTAACCCAAGTGTTCACGAGGACATGATACCTGCTGTTCTTACCGCCGAGAAGAAAGCTCAAAGAACTTGGGATTTACTACCAGAAAACGAGTTGAGTTATCCAGACTCTGCTACTGTTAAGACTAAGTCAGGTATGTATTTAAATGACGCACCTAAAACCTTTTTAAAGGATATGCTGCGGTATCTATTGTGCACTTCATTTAATAATGGCCCATACTTAAAATTAACTGTTGTTTAAGTATATTGTCACTCTAGCTTACATAGTAATGGGTAATAATTGAGATAGGGTTTTAATCATTCATGCAGGAGCAACTGTTGACTTGCAAAAAATTCCCATTAGCTTGCTAAGCTCAATTGATGACTTCTATGTTTGCAATGATTGTGGCAAGTGCTACTGGGAAGGAATCCACCTGGAGAGAGTACTGGCAGACCATGGAACGGGCTCGAATGGACAAGCAAGCGCAGCTTCGGTGGATTGAGTATACTTATAATTAAATAATACTGTTGATCACTTACATGAAATTCCTATGTATTTCATCATTTTTCTATTCCAATGTCCGTATTAGGGAAAAATTATTATTTAAAAATATATATTTATATTTCTGGTGTGCTAATAAACTTGTAATGCAATAAATGAAATCGAAATATATTAGCCATTGTTTTCTAATTTGTTTTGTACCACTCTAAGTATGAATCGTTTCTGCACTTTGGATTTCAGGGTACTTATATTTAATTTTGTTAATTTAACGTTATACAAGAAGTTCAGTGCCAGCGAATAGTTTTAAAAGTACGAAAGTAATTGTTCACCAGAACACTTGTAATAATTGAAATAGTTCCTAACAACTAACGTTCTTGGTGAAAGGAAAAATACGTAGTAGTAAGTCAGGGCGATTGATGGAGTGATTGTCGAGATCGTTAGAACCGCAGTGAAAGCATTGGAAAATCCCTCAATGCTGTCCATAAAGTAGAGCAGGACTTGCGTCATACTTTTCTCCGACTTTCCTCCCTGAATTCGGATACAGGGAAAGGAGGTGCAGCTTCTCACTTATGCATAGATGAATGTATAAAACCAGGGTGGCTAGTCAACTTCACCACACTTGTTGATCAAGGAGCAGAGTCGGAGGGTCGATTCGTTCTTTTCTCCAGTTTAGCTCAGTTGTCTTAAACCCTTCGCGTGTATACGTGAAGCATTACTTACTCGGCAAGCCACAGCTAGAAGCTGTCCGGTCCTTACAAACAAATTGTATTAAACGACCTGCTCCAACGTTACACTAACCCTCTATAATTCACAATGTGGCCAGAATTCGTGACCATTGTCCTCCTCCTTTGCCTCTCCCATCACTTTTCTCCAGCGGTTGCAGATCAAGACCATGTTTCCGAAGAAGATCTTCTGGCATCTCTTCTCGGTGAAAATGACAGCCCTCCTTTGAGTGAAGAGGGTGGCGTCACCATCCTTGGCACTGGGGCTGTTGATCCAGCCACAACTTTAGATTGCCACAGAAGACTCTATTCTTACCGAGTTCGTATTTAACTTTTCCTTTCTGTCAATCTAACTTAAAGCTTTATTCACTTTACATTAGGCGTAGTTTTTTCAACTTCCTAGGGGTAAAGCAATCCATAGTATTTTTGTTGTAGTCCATTCAGTTGGGAATAGAATTACAAGTGCTGACTTTTGCTCTGGTGTATTCACACAACTCTTGTTGTAACTTTTATTCAAAGTCTAGATTGTAATTTCAGTACAACTTTCTCCTTTCCGCTTACTTTTTTTTAACCCGGGTAAAGTCAGAAATGTAAAAAACTTGTAACACGAAAAAAATACGATAGCGTAGCTATGGGCAAATTTTTTTTAATACATATATAAGCGCTTAAGTCGTTTCACTGGATATTTTTGGTACATGTCTTCATATTTGAATATGCACTATTTCGCAGCAGGGGTATCATATAATTATGGAAGTGTAGAAGCAACTAATTAAATGTTTCTGGAACAAATTTACACCCGAAGCAAGGAGTTACATAATGCAGCTGGCGTTATGAGGGTAGAATACGTAGGAGTTCCACGGTTATTTATATACACGAGTATTGAATGCGTAATTCATAGCGAGAATGGTAATCAGAGGTTGTCAAGAATTTTGATATTTCAATCTCCAGCGGGATCTGACTAACCCATCTTTCACTGAGCGATTCAATTTCCATCTCGAAATTTTCTGTGTTATGCTTGCCTACTGGGATTCGTCGCCAGGCCTTGTAGCCGGGCACGAGGGTATTTCATTCTGTAATCGTGTTGTAGCATTTGATCAAATTTGACTCGAGAAAATAATTTTAGCTTCTCAAATTCATTTGTTCCCATTTTGGGAGGCATGAGGAGCATTGAAAAGTTGTTAGTAGATATAGAATAAACTAGAATAAATTCGTCTCTTCCTCTGACATTAAAAAATATGTAGCTGTAGATAATTTCTTGGGGCAAAATCCTGAATGTATGAAGGACGAAACAGATCGTAATATCTTGAATAATAAAATGTTGAAATCTTTATTTGAAAATTAGGTTACAAAAACTGATTCCGCTGGGAGAACTTGCTGGGATCAGGTGAATGTTAGAAGTTGTTGGGGAAGATGCGACTCTAACGAGGTAAGACTAAGTCTTTGTAACAATGATGTCAAAGGTTCTTGTATATATAGGAGTTTGGAATCATTGCTGTCTCTATTTGTTTCTATTTAAACGCTTTAATGTAATGTAGATACCTGACTGGAGATTTCCATTCAAACGTTCTCACCATCCAGTATGTATCTATGGGTCCCGTCATGAGAGAACCGTCACCCTTCGTAATTGTCAACCTGATGTGGAACCCGGAACGGACAAGTAATAACTTAGATGCGCTTGGTTGTAGAATTAAAATGGTTTTGGATACTTAAGTTACATAGTTAGAGTAGTTTGGAAGAGCATCTATCTTTTGAAAAATAGTTTACGCAAAACTCCATTTCATGTATAAACACATATAACATCCGGCACCAGGTGAAAATACACTCCCTACATTTCATGGTAGCTGATCATGATCTATGTACGATTCCTCCGGTCCAGTGAGAAACCTTCTATCTACATTGGCTGCCGTCTCAATTTTATTCTTATGCTTCAATACCTTGTTCCTGATAAATTGCTTTTACCCTTATATGCAAGAATACATGAATGGGCTTGGTATCAAATCTGAGTACATGAACGGAACTATGTTTACGTTACAGCCTAAGTCAAGCTCTTCATATCCATGTGTCTATACATATCTCTAATGTTGTGGTTTAACAGGTACACTTTTCAAGAAGCAGAGACTTGTATTTGCCAAGCGTGCAAGTCTTCGGAGGCGAGTTGTGAAGGGCTGCGGTATCGGGGAGTTCGGTCGGGCTTCAAGAGCAACTGAAAACTTGGGGTTGCTTGAGACGTGCGGAAAGCGTCTCGACAGTGGATTAAGTATCAACTCTATGTAGTTGCCATTCTTATCTAGTATACTTATATTTTGGTTCCCATCGGTTGTCTTGTACATAGATTTTCTGTATGTGTTTACTTTATATTATATTATACTTACATAGTCGTTGAGGGAAGGAAAGCTTTAAGGTAAAGGTAAGTAAAGGTAGCAACTCTCATGCACATCTCTTAAGCTGACAACCTTTAAAGCACAGTTATGTATTCTGATTTTAACGTACTATACTTGCATGCACAGTGTATATATAGATAAATACCTGCAATTACGTCATTGTACCTAAATAAACAGGATGCTCTATAATATAAAGTAGTGTATTCTGTACTGTAGATTCCCGAAATAAGTGCATACTCATATGGATTTTTAGTTCTAAACTACATAATAATCGACACCGTACCAGATGTAAATACAATGTAAATATAACGTATGTAGTAAATTATTCAAGAAAAATTTGAAAGGATTTTCAATGTGTAAGTACCAGAATAATTATGTTGTACTCGAAGGCATGTGTGATACCTTGTAGTACGTAGTTTATTTATCGGCTGATCAATAAAACATCAATGATTTCCCCACTGGCGTCTTATTTCTTTGTCACGAAATTGTTTCATGTAAGTGGTGTGCCGGGTAAGCAATTGTTTTAACAAATCCACATGAATTAGCTTTCGACTGGAAATGTCAATAAATGCTAGCTTGAATAATCAAGGACACTTATGCAAACCTACCAGTTCATTTTGTTGAAATTTAAAAGGAATCATTTATGTAGCTCCACATGGAAGTCAAGGCAAATCAATAATTTATTTTAGTGACGATTAAATGCACGAGACGGGAAATGTCACGAAAAGACACGCAATTATAATATTATAACTTTACAAGCAACATCATGGCATGATCACCCAAAAAAACGACCAGATCTAAAATTCATTTCTACACTAAATTGAGAAATGTGCATACATATGTAAGTATAATTTTTCACTTCCTACTTCAAAATTGCTGCCGAATGGAAGTAAGTGTATGCTTACGACAGTAATTAAAAATGTGAAAATGTGTGTGAGTCATATGATATATTCCTGTCGTCATTTGTAAGCAGCCATTCGTGCCGGAAAGTTTTGCAGCCGATTTTATTTTTAATCACCGAAGAAATCCTCGCAAAAAAATTTTGGTATACGTTTTAGCGTTCGTTCACAGAATCAATTTATTTCTAATGGGATGCAATGGCAGTGTCTCGCTTGCGTCACTCACAATAATAGTGTGATCCATTATCCCAACACTCAATTAGTAAAAAGTAAAAAAAAAATACTTCCAAGCATCAAGGATTTTTAGTCTGCTAGCAATGAAAAATGCTTACCTTATTACAGACCTATAATAGCAATGGCAATGAACCCACGCTTTTACATCTGAAAGTAGACTTATTCCACTCTGCGCCCCACAACACGTTAAACTTTTTTTTGCATAAAAGAGAAGATGAGTGTGACTTCATGCATATTTAACACCCCGAACATTAGGTCCAACTTTTGGGGATTTTAATCCTCCAAGTCTAGAAACTCTGACTCAATGTCAGGCCCCCTCAGACTAATTCGGCATATGCATATTTATGAAGGTATGTGAAATTAAGTACATTGAAGTAAATTGGAAATGCCGGAATGCATTGTTCCATTATCCATGGGAATTTACCTTGATCCCTCATTTGTTTTTTATGTCTGGGGCAAGGAAAACTCCTGTAGGGACAGTTGATTCATGCCAAACCATTTCTAAAGATCACAAGTCCAGGAAAGCTATTATTGTTTGCATGTATACAATGCTGGAATATTATTGCTTTAGTAACTTTGAGGAAAGTAATTCTCAAGGAAGCTGAAACGATTGGAGCAATGACAACTACTAGGGGGTTGGATGTAGGAAAATTCAATCTAATGTATTTTGGAGTGTTACCATGAATCCGCAAGTTGTTTTATGTACAGAGTACTATGGTATTCACATCTTCGACGTAAGAACCCACACGAGCAATTGACGCAGGCTGTGAGTCAACAATGAACGGGGAAGAATAATGGATTGTGTCAAAGGCAGTCGGGCGGTTGAAACCTGCCAGAAAACGGTTTCAATGCATTATATTCAGGCATGTGAGTGTAAGGCTAACTAAAATGTCAAGTTTGTCCAAGTGATTTCTAGTATGAAATTGTTGACGTTCAAATTTTGACCAGTATCGAACCTCAGGCTCAACTGTATATAATATAGCACCAGTCATCCCATTTGCACGAGGAACTCATTCGTCTTTCACCAAAAGTTTCAAGTACCACCATTGTGGCACTTGCAAGTTAATATCAAAAGTTAACGATGTGGATTCCTAATATTACAGGTCCAATAGGTACACAGGATTTACGGTTGTATTCCACAACTGTAAATACAAGTGCGGGTGATCAATATCCCATCTTGATGTAAAGTGAACATGAACAATACCAATAAATACAATGCATGCTTTGAGCTGATCCTGACCATGAATCCGCGGTCCCAGTTGTCGTCATTATTTAATCTCATAATATGAACTGAAGAGGTAATCCCTACACAACGAAAAAGTTTAGTCACGGAGAAAGCCTTTTTCTTAAACTACAGTGAACCCCAGACTAAAATAGCTTTTTCTTATAAATTGAACACTATGGAAGTATTTATTTGAGATTAAATTGAGTGAATATGACATGTATGTAACTTCACCTGAAGCTTTGGCGATCTACTTTTTCAGATTATTCTGGCAATACAAATGTTTCTTCCTAATTCCTTCAAAATATACGATGATTCCTTCAAAAATGTCTATTTAGGCCGTATTTGTAACAATCTCTTATGCAATGTATGCGGCTTCAAATCGTGATGCGTATTACAATGCCATGATTAAATCTAGAAAGTGAAAATGCAGGATTAAAAACAAGTTCGTACCGAGATCTTCAGACAATTTTAACTTTATTATTTGACCAAGTAGTACATACAACAGTGCAATAGAATGTTGTAATCACATCAAAGATTTTTCAACTACACACATAAATATACTCGTAATATGTTTACGAAACCACGAAGTTTAGAGTAATTAGGTACGGTGTGTTACCCAGCACCGCCAATTGAACATTTCGTTTCTATAATTCTTACATCAATACTCGTATACATGTGTAAGTATACATATATAGTTATAACCACCGAAGCCAAAATGTTATGTCACCAATCTTTACAGCATAACGTAGTTGGTAGGTATGGCTAGAGAAATTCTAGTTACACGAGTGATAACTTTATGTACACAATTTTGCTCGGAACGCCTGATAAGGATATATTTATTTTAGAATTTAAGCGAATTATCCTTAACATACGGGGGAGTATTAAAAGTAAAGTGTCAAGTCTCTAATGCTGCTGCATAAGGGGTAAAATAAACTGTGGGCTCAGGTAGGAGAAACTTTATTATGCCCCTCATACAATAGCTTTCGCTCGACCAGTACACATACGGTCTTTAATCTTATATAGTTCAACTATTATCCAACCATCTTACCTCCTTAACATTGCATTGATACGATTAAAATTTTAGTCTAGAAAAGTACAGGAAAACATACGGCTGATATAATCTTTAAGTAAAAGCTTAAAAATAAATTTCATTTAAGCAGGTACGTAGGCAGAGTAGAGTGTAGGCGGAGGTACCCAGTGATTCTCCAGACTTTATTTATTTGTAACTACAATGCTTTTGAAAAGTAGGTATTCATTTTATTATACTTTCCCAAGAATAATCAATTAGTGTTTTCTTCAAAATACAAATGGCTGTGCTTTCCGAATCATTAACGTAGCAAGTAATTCAAAGCCATTATCAAACTAATCTATGTGAGCCTGTGCCCACGTAAACTTTTATAACTGATGACTGTTCAAAATTCTAGTATAGTAGTATACAGATAACAATCCCGATATCATTGTGATTCTAATAGGTATGTTAATGACAACCAATGAATTCTAGGGGAACTGTAAGACTCGAGATCTGTGGAAACGAAAGCCACAAATAACACATATGTATTGTATCAAGTAACCTGCAAACGAAAAGCGACCAAAATTTATTTACCTTATTACGTCACTGAATCAAGCTAACAATAAGTAACGCTTTCAATGCATGTAAATGTAGGTAATTATATCAATAACAATATTTCCAAAGGGTTTGATGCAATTTTAGTTACACACGCACAATCAGAAAAGCCACTACGAATAAATATTTTATACTATATCATATAGAGAGATTTTTAACTTTAACTCTAGTCTTTCTTGCAATGGTAGCAAGAGCAAGTTTTAGCGGACTTGAAAGTCAGCTCTCGTTCACCCTCCACGCACATCACTCTTACCGTCACATCCTCTGTCTCCATGATGTTACAGCACTGACCGACAGAAGTAATAGTTTGTGAAGGGTTATTCTGGATTCGATGCCAAGCTGATGGAACTGCAAAGGATTCGCAGTAGCCTCGACAAGCTGAAAAGTATTAGTTGATACATGTTTATTCATTTATTAATCTCATGTTTATTAATTACCTTTGATAATTTCAAATTTGTATTTATTGTAATGATAAAGTTTAAATTTGAATCAGATCTATAACAGGTAAATTCCTTTTGCAATTATTGAGTGGAAGTAACACATAGGAAAGCAAAAGGAAAGTAAGCCTAGTGTTCCATAACTAATGAAAAATCATACTCAATAAAAGAGAAGCTAAATATTCCAAGTTTAAGATGGTGTAACTCATGCATTGAATAAAAGAAAGTTTCTATTTTCATCATATTTTTGTAGAATGCTCTTTTGTATAAACTTCAATAGCCGTTTTTTCACACTTGGATAGCTATGAACCATAATAACAACGTGGACTTAACTGAAAACATCAACTTACCATTCGTAGTAATGGAGAACGAAATGCATTCAGGGATTTCCACCTTCCTTGTGTTACCTGGAATATAAATATAATAATAATTAGTAAACATAAATACTTAAATGATTATTTCCATCGCATAAATGATACTTTACAGTAAGGATATGCCACTAATCACAGAATTATGTATGTGTAATTTTCAAAATTGACGACTAACAGCTATTTATCTAAGCTTTCCAAGCACAAAATTCTTGATAATACAATTCCAATTAACTTTTGTGGAAGTTTTCCACAATAAATGTGTACTTAGCATTAACTTTTTTCTTTGTCAATAAGAAGAGCTACTATTGATCCGGATCGTAAGGATTGAGCCTCAGTGAATTGGCAGGTAAAGCGAATGAGCATTATATGCTCAACGAAACCTTTCAATTTGTAGCATTCAACGTCAGGCTTACGCTACATTATGATTTCAATTCATACAGTAGTCAATCACATACTACTATCCTTGTATTATAGTTTCTTAGATGGTAATCAGCCTCAGCACATGTTAAAGACGTTTTCAATGCAGACATTATAAGGTGAACTGTAACCAAAGTCTATGGCCTTGCTTTAAACTATATGTGAAACCATTAGCGGCAAATCACTCTTCACTTCAGCAACCCCTTCAGTTCTCATAAAACGCAATGAACCGACGAATTCCTACGTCGTCATTGGAGCTGAGAGATGAAAATGCAACGGTAACCCTCATTAACCCAGAATTATCCATAAAAGAGGCTTTTGATCACAATAAGAACTTTTAAACAGAAAACTTCTACTTAGAAGTCGATAGTTACTCTATGGGTTATTAGGTTGCATAAACATCTAAATTTGAGTTTACGTAACCAAAGCTAGCACAACAGTTTGTTTATTTAGTATCTTCAATTTATCCCTCTTGCATATTAATCGCATTAGTCAAAGTAAGTATAAAATGTCATCAATAAATTTACAAACTAATTTCATTCCTTTAGGAATGCAAATAGCGATTAACCTTAACCAACCGCATCATGAATTAATTACAGGAACGATCCACTTTGAACGACAGTGTCATGCACCACTAGTGACAGGCTATAGACACGACGTAAAACTTGAAACGAAGGAAGAAGCTTCAGAGTTAAAGGAAAGAGTATCCTGAGACAATTTGAATATTAACTTCGCATTTAAGCCTGACACTCCGAGTTTCAGACAGGGATTTATCATATTGATACTCTGCTGGAATCTGGTATTACTAAATGTATAAGCGTATCATCTTCAGCCGTTTCGTCTTTTGTCACCCTTCACACAAACCTTAGTGTACATATGAGTGGATGTAGTTAAAGCCAGTCAATTATCCTCTCTGCATATTATCTTTTAAAAGGTTTTTCCAGAAAGCTTTGAGATGAATACTTTCTCCCTCTGATCTTTTTTTCACCTAAACTACTACTGCGTTATTCAACAGAATATTTGAGATGATATGAAAGAGTAGTGGCCTTCAGAGAATGTTATGAGTTCTATACATACATACAAGATGATTAAATACAGGTGCACGTACATGGTTCAATTAAGACAAGCACAACAACGCTATCATGTTATAACAATTATTAGCGGAATTCACATGTTATGAAACGTCTTTCACCTTGAAACTGCCTCTTTCGAAAAACTTTCCCCGTAATGGAATAAAAATATGATTGTAGTATTATGTTTAAGAAACAAAAACATTGAGGCATGCAAGATCATTTTGAAGAAGATATCTTCGGTCTTCTATCTGTTCATACTTACGAACAAGGGCTTAAGAATTAAGAAGAGCTAGGTGATGGAAATTTAATATCCTGCTTACCCACTCGGTGGCATCCTGGACGTTCCCACGCGTGTTTTCCCTCCACAATTTGCTGAGTAAGAATGACAAGGATAAAGAGCGTCAAGCTGAAAAGTACGCTCTGTCCCTTTTCCATCTTATCTACTTTCTTGTCTTGCAAATTCTCAGGTATAATGTGTATTTCCCCCGGAGAGTCTTTTTTCACTTGCTTCTGAGTATCTACCGCTTCGGCGAATCGTACAATCCCTTGTAAAATCCTGCAACACAAGATCCATTCTGTATAACCAAGGTACGTTCATAGGGCTCCAAGTGGGTGTATACCTTCATATAGTTCATATTGGCTTATAAATGAAATTAATTACTAAATTCCCACTGCTGCATATACATAAGTGAAAGTTTGTTTGTTTTGAAGTTGTTAAACTAAATAAGCACTCCAAACATGTACAAGGGTGTGCGTAATCTGTTTGACAAAACATGAATCTGAAGAAATAAATTTGGAAGTAGGTATATATATCTAACACTGCATACAATAATTAAGGTCTTAACTTTCAAGATTTAAATAAGTAAAGTCCATGAACAACCAAGGAATCAAACGTGGCAAAGTGTGCAATGTACGGCAACATTACAATCTAGATAAAGAGCGGAGGATCTGAGAGAGGAAAGGTGCCTATAGAGCAAATATGTTTGAAGCAAAAGAATACAATTTGTTTTACACATCCCTGAACTTTTCCAGTCGACTGGATATAATCCCTTGAGAACGTCTATTCATAGAAGGAAAGTTTGAAGGCGTAAAAGTAATGCAAAGTATCTAGTCAAGATTGATATAAAAGCTTTACTATTTTTTACCCCACCACATCCTACTGCACAACAAAATCATTGAAAAGGGCCTTAAAGAGTAATTCATCAACATCTCGATCACACAGTTTCTGATAAAAATTTCCTTCTCAAAACCCTACAGTTGTTGTAGCCATCAAGCGGAAACGATGACGTATTTCCATATGATGTATGAGGAGATACTTTTGGTCACAGGCTTATGTAGTTATCAAGATGACAGGAAATAAGAGAAAGAGAGGGAAAATTTTAAGTCAAAGAAAAAAGAGCATAAAAGGATGGCAAGACTTTGACAAAATGCTTTGATACTGTTTTTACTAAACATGTCGCACTCGCTTCCTCCTCATTTTATGCTTGATGCTACCTCCATATTTCTCCCCTTCTTTCCCCTGTTTCATCAGAGGCCGGATGGGAAGAGAAGAGACTAACAATAAGACATAAATTTCACCTTGCCTCTTTGTTCCCACTACTTTCATTACTCTCGCTCTATATTTATGCAAAAATAACTCAATCAGGAAGTTTTCTTTCCTGAATCAATAATAGATCTACTTAGCATACGGTTTGTTAATCAGGAAATTTAAAGTCGGGATAGGAAATTATGTACTGAGCAGCTACAAAAACAATTTTACTTCCAAGGTTTTTTTCAAGTCTTTGACATTGGTTCTTAACTGTTTCCAAGCAAGTCTGTAAACATGGACAAATCATTTGAACAAACATATACTACAGCTACAGCTACGCAAAGGTATTTTTCAATCCACTGATGTAATTTTGGGAGCTCCCGAGTATAAGAGACTTGGCGAACGAGCACGATGTTAATGACTTACAAAAATATATTTATGACGTTGGTCAAAGCAATATCTGAATTCTGCAAGAAAATTGCCAATTTGTCTCCGCTGATACGCTCACACGTATGAAGATGTACACGGAAAGATGTTGACACAAGACTGATGCAGGGTCAGTGAAAGAGAACAGAGTACATGTATCTACACAAAAGTACTTATCAACCCATTAAACTAAATGGATCCTATGTTGGGGGTATTGTCTCGAAAGTGAAAAGGAGAATGAATCCGAGTGAAATGATGCATGGATGAAGATGTAGGATGAAGATAAAAGAAATCGGGATGACGAGCATGGCGTGCAGATATAGAAAAAAAGAAAACGACGAGGAGGAAAAAATTGAAGGGATTTGTGTGAACATATAGTTCATGTATGCATATATAATGTAGTGAGTAATATGTTATTATATCCTCCACACATGCCATTTATCTACTGTTGTATTATAGCGACACGAACCACCCGCTTTCAATGAACTCTCGTTTTCATTTTGTCTTTCTCCTCATTATTTCATTATTTGTCAGCTATATTACTCCTAGTCGACGACTCCGTACAAATCGGGACAAAACTTTGACATTTTAACACATAATTGGGATTAAATAACTTTTGTATGCAATCTCATTCCGCTTGCTTCCAATGACCTCCATTTCCATGTCGATGTTCTATTAACGGGTTCAAACTTTTCTTGCTATTGAAAAAGAATGGAGAAATGGGATGATTTAATAATACTTGTACATGTATTATTAATTGCATGTATGCAATTTAAGTATTTTCTTGTCGAAGAAATAGATCCAAATGGAATGGAAATACATACATAAGAGGGATGGTTTTCATTTCAATACAATTCACACAATCATGCTTATAATACGTTATGTCTAATAATAGCTTTCAGTATCGCAAATCTATACCACCGTATTGTCAATATATATTTAAAGGATGTCCTTAGATGTGATCAGAACAATGTAAACACCTTGAATTGGTAAAGTTTGTTTTTAAGACTATAATAATTATGTTCTACTCAAGGTGTCCGATGTAATTTAGGTCGTGGACGAAAAACAAACCTCAGTAGTGGTCAAATGACTTTGGATTATTGGTGCTCTGAACATGCTTGATATACAAATAACTATGGAGATCGACGTGACAGTTAGCTAAGACATGGGGTTAGCTATGTACTTGAGAGGGAGAAAAGTAGAGTATTACCCACGCTGTTCCCACAACTACCTCACGATCGCCACCATTCTTAACGTTTACATTTCAATTTCATGGAGGATCGTAACCTTTTCAGGATGTAAACTACTAGAGTGCCACTTGTGAGCAGATAAAAAGGGGGAATTTTACTGAAGTGAAACAACATATGAGAGGACTTACAAAACTTTTTGTTCTAAATTCATTTTATTATAGCACACCTCTAATGTACTTCTTGTCATGGAACATAGACGTTTTGAGGAAACAGACGTCGGGTAGGAAGCTTTAAAACCTTCTGAATCCTTGTAAGCTCCTCACGAACGTGTTAAATGGTCTCTTAAGAAGACACAAAAAAAGATTCCAAAGGTTCCAATCCTGCTTTTTCAATATTTACTTTTACCTTTACTACTATTTTCCTCGATTTCCCAATCTCCAAATTTCCCCCAAAAGTGAAATCCACTTGGTTCCCACTTCCTGCTTCAAGTTTTATCACCTTTGCATCCATCCCCCTTGGGATCCATTTTTCAAATACAGCCACTAATCTAATGCTAACATATGACTGCTTTACCATAAAGTGTCAGCATATGGAAAAACACTGGAAACGAAGGGTTTTACTGAATTACAGTCACTTGAATATGTTCTACGATCTTAGCAAATCTACCCTTTCGCCCACGCTTAACCCTCGTCATCATAATACATAGATATGCGGGCGTATTTTACGAATTCTTTAACTCATGAAGCCCATTAACTCTATTGTATTCATGCAGAGTCTAGTGTTTGTTCCAGGCTACTGCATAATTCTTTTGCTTGAATTTTAATGAAACTGTCAACACTAAACGTATACATGTTTCTAGCAAACGTAATGAACTTTAGGTATTACTCGACTGCTAAGTACTACAATTTGAAAATTAATATATGATGAATAATCATTCCCTGGTTTCACTTCATTGAAGATGAAATGAAATTATCTCAAATCTATGCATTTGAAACTTCCTTTGTACCCAGCACACAATGATAGCCAATAAATAAGCCACCGAAAATGCCCAGAAAAGGAAAAATAAGACCTAAATACGAAGTAGTAATTTTTGCAAGTTAGGTATCTGCGTAGCACTTCATAGCTTGAGATGTTTTCCATTAAGGCTAAATTGAGTATACATAACTGAATGTATAAGGGCCCTTAATTTCATTGTATACTCTTAGATTCCGGAAGAGAGCCATGAAAGGATTTCCCTTCTTTAACGTTCGTTTTTACGGGTGTATGCCCTGTCTCTAGCTGTTTTGCTTTGTTCAATGACCTGAATGCTATACACTTACTTACTCCAGTAAACGGAAATCGCCTTGTACTCAAAACATTGATAATTGAATCCAACCAACGGAGTTCAAAGGAATGAGATGAAAAAGAAATAAATTGTCGGTAATTTCTTTTGTAGATTAAAATTACCGGTTTTATGGGCTGAAAAGTCCATTTTCCTGGAAATACACAGGAAAACTTATTGTCGGCAGTTGTTGCTACCAATCATAATTGCTTTTTAATTGCCCCGCATGGCGAAATAAAATTTATGCTGTGGTATTTAATGTATTAAAAGCTTTTACATTTCCTAACCAATCCCTGCGCTAATATTTATTAATTTCAAGACAAATACAAGTGTGTAGGTACAGTAGTTTGACTCAACTGGTGAGTTTCAGTTTTAATAATGTTTCTTGCAGCTAAAATAAACGTCCCTGCAGATGATTACTAGTCTGTAATCGAAAGCTTGGCATAAAATTAGACTAGCCATAAGTTAACCCGTATTCCAATTATTATAAAATGGTTATTACATAATAATTACTGAAACTGAATACGAATCGGAAGGTATAAACTACATTAGAATGCCAATCATTGTAGGCTTGATAAGGAAATTCAATACTTGCATAATACACGGACAGACTCAACAGAAATAAGATAAACCGGATGCTTCTTTTCTCGGACGTCGAGGTCAAAGCCAAAGTTGAGGCTCGAGGAGTAAAAATAGAACCAATTCAATTATTACTCTACTCTATACTGATGATACATGTTTGAAATTAAAAAAATGAAATGTGAGTGAGAAATCCTTTTAATACCTGGCCACACCTTAAAGTTAAGACGGCAACGGTAAGTATACTTATCGAACCAAGGTATGAATATTTACCGATTAAGAAACTGAGGTAGTCGAGTGGCAATGTAAACATTATTTTTTATAAAAATCGTTAATATATGCAATGGTATTTTCATGGATAAACATGCAGGAAGGCTTAGTGTAGAACCCTATTTACATGAACATTATATGCATCTCGAAACCTTCTGCAGCCTGCCACAACCAAACGTTGATACCGTCGATGGTGTAGCTTGTACGTATGGATCTTGCATCGCCCCCGAAAGTCGTCCTGGGCTTCTTTCGTACGTGCTTATATTTACAAACCTGCTTATCCAGTGGAAGAAAAGGAGAATTACCATTGTCGATACAGCGGGAGTGAAAGCAAGCATGAGATACGGAATATTACTCCGCCTGGGGAATTAACGGAGTGCCAGTAAGCATTATCACAATAATCTTCACAAGAATCCCCTTCCCAAGTACACATACTACACCATAATACATGCATGTTGCACTGCGCCGTTTTGATTCTATTAATCTACCCATATAACCATAAGCTTGAGTGCTTTTGTTCAAATCAAGCTAATTAGACTAAACTTTTTATATAATGAGCTTGTGTTCACAGACACCAGCACTAGTAGTTCAAGTATGTCGAGAATACTAAGAGGTAAAGGCGTCAATTAAAAAATTTTCAAACGGAAAAATGCGACACAAAGTTTTGTAATATCGTCCCTATATAAGCATTCCTTAATAAAGCACGCTACATTCTTCCAGACAAAGGCAATTCTTTTAAACGTGCTTGGTTTTCTTTAAAATACTGAATCTACCCCATCAAATCTTCTGCTCTGCCTACACATTGACATACTTTTACTACAAAGCTTTGGAATGTTCTTTACTTGATGCGAACTGCATATTTTAAGCTTAAAACTATATTCATCACATATATACAGCCGCGAGATGATAGGCTTTCTATGAATCTCAAGATGGTGCGAATTCTTATGACTACTTTTTATCACGAATAAAAGTTTGTACTTCTTTTCTGGAAAAAGTTTCGTCAAAAATCTTTCACGAATAGGGAATAATATTGGAACATGCCCCTGACGTGTAACATACTGCGAAGCTATGACATAAACATGACACTGACAATTTAATTTTATGACTCACCCCTCTACACCGTATTGGTTTTTACTAAGGTCCTTGAACATTCGAGTAGTAATACGATTTCTAACTTCTACATGAAAATACAAGAAGAGTACAGGCAAGAAGTGCAAGATTAACAAAGACGTTAATAACCAACGGTTATAATTTATAACTATCCAAGTTTGAATAGTTACTTACTACAAATTATAATATGAACTTTGTGTAATAAAAGGAGAAAGCAACAATTGAATTTTTTTATGGTACTTACCTTTTGTTGTAGTGCAAGACTTCAAGTGGTTGATGCTGATGCTATATTGAATGATTATTATTAATGAATAATAAAAATCAGAGTATCGAAGTGCTAGTTGAATAAATTGTAGACTGAGGGGATGATGTGATGTCCACAGGCAACAGGTACGTCGTCTACGTGTCTGGTAGGAGATGAGAAACGTCGAGAGGACAGTTCTACCAACGCTGCTGCTGTCTCGAATAGGAACAGTACGCAAATGCCAGCGCCTCTCAGTGTTTACCCGGGTTTTAATGGCTCGTTTCATTACGTAACCAGATTCGCGTGGGAAACTTTCCCCTTCCCATTCAGTTACCAGATAGATCTAGCGGAGTGGTTTTACAACCAAGGAACAACCGTTGCATCGCATTCTTTGAACCCGAAGGATTTTTCAGCGATGCAAACATTGCCGAGGGGGGTGAATGAAGTGATGACACATACATCTTGGTGTGTATAAATTGATTTTTTCAAAAAATGTTTATACTAAAACCCTTCCACTGCACTGGTAGGAATGCTTTTCTCCCGCTAACATGAGAATATAATCTCCTTATTTCAATCGTAGCCCTTAAAGGGAAATAAATTATTACAGCCGCATACATTCCTTCTTTTGTAAACTTAATAAATATAGCAGAAATGAACTTCAGAAGCTGAACAACTTTTGGCAATAAATCACGAATCTTTTGCTAAAATTAACCACGTACTCCATTGATTTCAACATGCTTGAAGAACTTTTGTTAGTTACCCCCATTAATGTAAAATAAATTTTTTGAACCAGGTTGTCTTAACGATTGAAACGGAAAAAACACAGTGTTGGAATATTAGCAAAATGAATATTTCAAAAAATCAATAACTTATGATAGACAGAAAGATGAAACGAAAGCTGAAGCCATTAACCATTAAGTTTGTATTAAATAATACACAGACAGAGTAATCAGTTTCGATTGCTTCACGTTCCAGGCAGCAGGTCATTTGTCTTTCCATGTTCCATTTCATTCCATTTCTGCATATAATTTTCATTAAAAGTCCACCCACTAACAATCAATCGGACAATTTGCAACATAAAGCGGACAGTTTGCATTTTGTTTTCTCTTAAAATACACTTCTAAGTGGAACTGTCACGCTCTCAAGTTGAGACTTATAATAGATTCAGTCAGGCCACGGTCAAAGTCAGAAATCAGAAACTGATCTAAATATCCCCAGGAAAACTTTAGTATATTACTTTGGCTTATAATATAATATTCCATAAATATCTTAGATCGGCACCATTCCTTTCCTTGCAAAACAAACCGTAGAACATGTCCTGCAAACCTGCTCCTTGCATTGGGTAAGCATACACAAGTCTTCGGGATATTTAATATATAAATAATTATACACTTCTACAAGTTAATGCGGCAGCCAAATCGGCTAATAAACCCATTCCAAAAGACAAGTACATATGTATAAGTGTGTACATGTAGTATAGTAAGTAGTAAAAGTAATATTAGAAACTCCGAGGTTTAATAATCTATACTTCATTTCGAAAACAGCTCAAATGCAGTTTGTTTAAACAAAACTCCGCCATGGGCCAAAACGAAGCAATTCGCTCCGTCTTGTGCTCCTTTCGAGGGAATATCCATGTACCGCTCAACTTTCACCGGTTGTACGGGACCAAGGAGTCAGTCATTAAAGCCTACAACTTACTTTGATCCTTCAATGGCTCCTTTTGACGGCGTCAGTACTTACAGATCAACGTTCACTCCGTTTCCAACTTGTCCATACGAAAAACCTCCGTGGGCGAAGAAAGCTGAATTCGATCCTTCGGATGCTCCCTTTGAAGGAATATCGACGTACCGAGGAGACTTCAGAGGTTGCATGGCACCCCCAGTGAAATCTCTGAGACCCCTAACGTTTTTTGATCCGTCGATGGCTCCAATGGAAGACACAACGACGCATCGAGTTTCCTTCGTGCCTTATTGCTTACGAGACTCTGATTATGCCAGAGCCCGATCTGCAAAGCCACCATTCGAAGCTGAAATGTCATGTGCTCCTTTTGATGGAATGACAACTTACAGGGTAATTCACATAATGGGAAAATTAAAATCGCATTTTACCAACTTCATCAAGTTCATTTTTAACAAGCGCAAGTAAAGAGAACTAGAGAGAGAGAGAGTAAGCAAAGACTTCTTCAAAGTAGCTGAGAAAATCAATAATCTTTGATAATTTTTTTAGTGTGATTTCTTCCCACGGTGTTCACCACCACCAAAGAGCATGAAACCAGATCCAAGACCCCGGTTCTCAGACAGACCATTTGCGGATTTGTCTACTTATCGAAACGATTACCCTCCTTTCCATTTCGTTGATTGTAATGGAGATACTCTTCAAAGTATGTACAAACACATTAAAAAGTGTGACGTTGGTTAAGATAGAATCGCATTTTCCACTCACCCCTACTAAGAATAAACAAATTGGCTGTCGCATGACACATTTACGTCATGGTAAAATTAAAATTTTAGATTGCTCTGCTGGTGCAAATGGCTTTGATTCTCCTTTCTGTCACAACCCGTGTCCACCTCCAGATTGCTGTTCCGGAGCTTTCCAGTCTCCGTCGCCACCTTGCCAATCATCCGTACCTTCAGCCGTTCCTACGTCAGAAATGGCGAATAATGGAAGTAATAACAGGAGTTGCTGCCAGTGATTTTCCATGCCGATTTTAGTTGGCGAAAGTCATTCCAATTCTAACAATACTAAATGCGTGAAAGCTATTTTACAAGTATACCTACCTAACCACTATACTGAAGTGTACATATAATCAAAAGTAGCAAAGAAACAATAAAAACAATAACTTTCAGCAACAATGAAATTTAAAAATACACTGTTGGAACAAATGATTGCCCATTCCATTATTATACATAGTACTCTTACCAGTATTGTACAATTAACTAAATCAAGAGCGATGTATACCTTTTTACACTCAAATACTTATAACATCCGGATGTACAAACGAGTATTTCTAGAAAATAAAAATATTCATTCTCACGGGCTTAATGTTCGTTCTATATAAGTTGGATTTTTATGTTGCAAAATAATTATTTAATCAACTTAAAAATATATATTTTTTTACACATATTTTAATTTAATTTCCAATGTTAAGATTTAAATTTGAATAATTTCGTATTGATCAATCATTTTTTCAAAATTTAATACTGTTGATGTTTTTATTTTATATTATTACATTTATTTTGCTATCATTATTTTTGCTGTATGCATGTTATTAGCATTGAACTTTGGTTCTGTATATGTATATTCTTCCCTAAATACAAAATAAATACAAAATAAATACAAAATAAATACAAAATAAATACAAAATAAATACAAAATAAATACAAAA